>CM026418.1:10090083-10271651 GCA_014858505.1 Corymbia citriodora subsp. variegata
CACCTTCATTTCTAAAAAAAAAAAAAAAGTCAAATGTGGAAGTTGACTTGCATTCTTGAAATGCTGAAGGCTGAATGCTGGTCCCCCCCTGCATTGAGCTTTCAGCATTCCCCAGCATTCCAAATGCTGGCATTTGGCAAATGCAGGTCCCAAATGCTGAACCAAACACTAAAAATTTTTCCCAAGGGGCTTTGGGGGCTGAAAGCCCCTTGGGAATGCTGAACCAAACGGGGCCATCTTGTGCTGAATCTTGGACATTTATCCAGTTGGGTGGGGTTTCATAAATGGCCTAAACTCAAATTACAAATTTAACAATTCTCCAACTTACCTCAATATTTGAAATTAAGTCATAGTACCATCATCAATGTTTCTCTCTCACGCCCTGATAGACGCTTACTCTTCACATACGCCAATCAAAGGAACATGCTTATCATGTTTGCCGAACTCTCTACTGTCGCTATCTTCTTTACAATAAATCTTAAAATTTGTCAAGATATCTTGGATGAAATGATACCTGATGTCGATATGCTTCATTTGCTTGTGATAAACTAGATTATATGCCAACAATATTGCATCTTGGTTGTCATAGTGTATATCAACACTTTTCAAATTTAACCCTAAGCCAAGAGCAAACTTTTTAACCATATCACGTCCTTTGCTAAAAAGGTCCCGTATTTGACTGTAAGAATTTCCTTGAAAGTGGAGTGATAATAGATTTCTACTTGAGAGAATCTGCCACTCTTAAAGGCACAAATATGCCTGGTTCTGTCGACTTCTTTAAGGAGAATGGCTGCCCAATATTTGTCACTAGTATCAATTTGAAGGATCTGTTTCCCCGTAGAGAGGAGGAAGTTGTTGCATGACCTTTTAAAATGGGCAACGGCTTGACTCTGTTATTTTCTCTATGGGGGGCATTTTTCTTGAGCATTTTTTGGAGCAGTCTAAGGGTTTTAGACATTTGGAGAACAAAATCCCATAGGTAATTGACAATGCCAAGAAATTGCTGAACTTGCTTAGTAATGAAATCCTTTTCAAGAAATCTTTGAAGTTCATCAGCAATATGAGATTATGGGCAATAGATTTCTTTTTTCAGGCGCATTCCAAGGAATTCTATTTCCTTCCGGGCAAAGATCATCTTTTTTTGAGAAAGCATAATTATATGCTTTTTGATTATATCAACGAATTAAGTCAAGAGTTGATAATAAGATTCTTCATTAGGACTGAAGAGAATGATATATTTAATGTAAATCTAGGAGTTGGAGAGGATTGGTTCAAAAATTTTGTACATAGCTTTTTGAAAAATGGATGATGTGGTTTTGAGTCCAACTGTTCATCGGAAGTGTTAGTTTGGGATGTAGAACTTAGTTTTGGATTTGTTTGCTGGGTCAATGCCCAATTGCTAAAATCCAGCCTTAGGTCAAATTTGGAATAGATTTTTACTTGGGCAAGCCTAAGGAAGAGAGCGTTCTGATGGGGTAATGAGAATTTATCGTCTCGAAGGAATTGGTTTAGAGGTTGATATTTGATTACTAACCTTATTTTTCCACGACTTTGCTCAGCATGTTTGTTGATATAAAATGCTTTACATGCTCATTCGGACTCGAAAGTTTCAATTAGGCCTTTTTCCAATAATTCCGAGCATTCTTGTTAAGCAAGCTCAAGGTGCTTAGAGCTCATTCCCGAGTGACTTGCCTTCGTAAGATTTATATTTTCATTTCTTTTGAAGGAAAGTTTGACATAAAGTCTAAATTTTTCCATAAGGGTTAGGTACAGATCTAAGAGAATTGGGAGTGTGAGTCAGCGCAAGAGGAAAGTAAAGTTTGGATAATTGGCTATAGCTTGACTGGCTGAAGAGCATAGAATTGCTTGATATCCACAAACTCACGAAATTGATTTTTGAAACGAAGGCCATTGGAGAGGATTTTAAGCTTTGGAAGTTGGGTTAAGATGTCCCAACTAATGATGATATATTTGTTCGAGGAACTGGAACCAAGAATTTTGGTAGTAATGGAACACTGGGGGAAAAATTGGATGGTAATGGGTTTGCTACGAAACTTAGTAGCAAAAGTGTCTCTAGAAGCAGAGTTGAAATCCTTGATATATGGCGTCCAGCATTTTTCTGGGAGAATCTTTGTGTCTAGTATTGAGAAACTGACTCTAGTGTCTATAGGGGTAACAAGAGATATTGGTTTGTGATATTTTGACAAGAGAATGTGGATATGTATATATGGGTGATGGACTGGTTTAGTGATTTGGATTTCATTATTCATCAAAATAGAATCTAGGAAGAAAGTGAAGACTTCATTCTCAGAATTAGAGGCTGAGTCTGAACTATATGTCCGGATGACACATAGAGTGTCCTCATAAAGTTGATCTTCTAAACAGAAGACAGACTCGATATCAGAATCGTTGAGGGGAACTACATACTTTTGACGATTTTGCCAATCAAATGGCATCCGCGCTTCTTTGCCTTTGGACAAATTTTGGCAAAATGTTCTTTTTTGTTGCAGACATAGCATCTATCTTTGTCGTGCTTCTTGGAAGAGCGATGGCGGTTTTACGCAAGAACTTCCACTTTCCTTTTCTTTTTTGTGTCTTCTTGAGAGAGAAACGTTTAAAGTGTTGTTGACACCCGAATTTTTGTCCACATATTTTAACATACAATTATTCTGCAAAAATATAAAATTTTATTTATATATATAAAATGCAATTTAAAATATTGAAAAATATGAAAAAATTAAAAAAAATTGAAATCAAGCAAGCCAGCATGTCCGGCCTACTCCTTCTTTACAAAGTTTCGGCCCCCATAAAATCTCTCCTTGGGCCTGTTCCCTTTTGTCTCTTTTCGGCCCATTTCTCTTTATTTCTCTTCCTAGCCCATTTTTCTTCTCTTTCTTTCGGCCCGTCAAAATTACAAAAAGGAGAGAGAGAAGAAGAGGCCCAGGTCCTAGCATTTCTTTTTCTTCTCTGCACACTCACGCACACCACGCGCGCGCACACATGAAACGTTCAACGACGTCGTGTGTGTCCGGACGCCACCCTCCACAACGATGACGTCGGCACCATGACGTAAGCGAAGATATAGCCTAGTTGTCGCACGGAGGGAGGACGAGAGTGGCCAGCGTGAGGTGCGTGAAGGAGGGGTGACAATTTTCGGTTATGGGCAGAGGGGAACAAAGAAGAGAGAGCAGAGGCAGAAAACGCAGAAAAAAACCGGAGGAAGATCAGAAAAAAGAGAGGGAGAGAATAGGTTGGTTTTGGGGGTGGAAAGGAAAAAACATAAGCTGATTTTTCCTTGGGGAGTTTGCTGCATCGGAGAGAGAAAAACCAGAGCCGGGGGGACACCAGAGAAGGCAGCGAGAAAACGAGGTGGAAAAGGGAGAGAAGAGAGCTGGATTTCGAAGGTTTTTGAAGAGGAGAGAAGTGGTTTTTGGTTTGCGCTGCAGTTTTTCTTCTCTGAGGAGGTTCGGCTGCATTGTGGAGAGAGAGAGAAGGCCGAGTGTTGCTGAAAAACCGAGAAGCTCGAGCGCGAGAAAGAGAGCTAGAGAGAAGAGAAACTCGAAGCGGAGTCAAACGTTGTCGGAGTTCGCTCGTTTGTCATCGTTTGCCGCAACATTTCCCTCCAAATCAGGTAAGCTTCCCCCGGACATTTCTGTTCTGTTTTGACAAGGTGGCGGGCCGGAGCTCGCGCCGACCAATTCGCACGAGCCCCGGCCCCCTTTGTGCCTCCATTGATGTTTTTCTACGCTATGGTATACTATTTAGAAGCTTAAGCCCGGTCTGAGTTCGGTTCAAGTCGGGAACTCCTTGTTTTATTCATACACACAACCTGTTTGATAAAATGCCTTAAAGAAAACCGAAACCTGCTCAGGCTATAGCTTGGGATTTGTTTGTGTTTCTACCTATATCTGTTCGAATCATGTTATTCTTTCTTCTTTCCAGTATGTTTTTTTATGATTTGTGTAGAATTGTTGTTCATTGTCAAGTCGGCGGGAATATTCTGTGTGCTGGAAAACAGCATGGCAGTCGCCAGGTAGGTGACTGACGGAAGTCGACGCCGATAGAAGGGGATGTACGATGTGCGCGAGTTTCTTGGAGGCAGCCCCAACGCTGGTGCTTTCTTATCGGAAAACGAGCAAGCTTTGGAGAGGGGTAGGCATTTTGGCTTCGGGTCTTAGGTTCTTCGCATGGGATTGAAGACGATGCATGAAGAATAAGAAGACCAGCGAATAAGACAAAAGAGAAAGCAAAAAAAGAAGAGAGAAAACAGAAAAATAAAACATGTAAAAAGAAAAAAGAAAGAAGAAGTTGCAGATTTTCTGGGTTTGATGAAGGGAGCCCCGCGGAAGGTTGAAGACGACGACGCATGGGGGAGAAATCTGCAGCAGAAGAAGACAAGATAAGAAAAGGACAAAAAGAAGGAATAAAAAAAGAGAAAAAAAAAGAGAAAAGAAGAAAAGAAGGGGCTTAAAACAATAAAAATAAAATAGGGGCTGGGCTGAGAATGTGTCGAGCGGGCCTACTCCAGGAATGGGCCGAATATGGTTGGGCTAAGAACTAAAATTAGAATGGGCTGCTTTTTTTTTTAAAATTTCGTGGGCTGATTAGGATTAATTTAAGATGGGCCTTAACGTAGGTTTTTTTAGTCGGATCCGGACCGTTAGGGTCAGGGTCAGTTCATACGAGTCGGGTCTTGACTTGGTCCGAATCCCTAAATTTTTTTTAAAAAAAATCAAATTAAAAAAATCCTAAGATTATTAAAAATTGGGAAAAAGATTAAAAATTGTAAAAAATAATTTTTAGAAAATTGTGAAAATCATTAAAAAAATGAAAATTTTTCAAAATTCACTAGAAAGATACAATTTTCTGAAATATTCAAAAATTCCAAGAAAATTAGGAAAATCAGAAAATTCAATATATATATTAATAATTTTAATTTTTTTTTCGAAAAGCCTTAAAATATTGACATCTTGAAAGCTCATTTTTTAATTTCGAAAAATACAAAAAAAATTCAAAAATATAAAAATTTCATAAAAATTCAGAAAAATTAGAAAAAAAATTGCAAAGATTTAGAAAACCCTTAAAAAAAGAGAGGAAAAAACAAAAAATTGGACAAGTTAAATAGGGTTCTTTGTTTACGTTATATTTTTCCTTTTAGGGACAATATTAGGATGCTATCTTCCTTTATTTCGTGATGATAATTAATTGCACATTTAAATATTTTGGATTTATTTTCCTGTTTTAAAATGGTTAGGATAAGCCTTAGATTTTTTGAATAAGTTTTCATGGCCTTAATTAATACATAATTGAGTTAGGTACTAAAATGACATTAGTCGTATGATTAACCTAACCAAGTCTCCGAATTTAGAATCTCTGATTGCGCAAATAGTAAGGTATTCTCTTGTATCTTACTGGGTTTCTAGCCGACTTTAAAAAGGTTAGTGGAGACTCATTTGTCTAAATTTGCATAGGCTAAACTAGTTAAAATTTTGAATACCCAATGTGACGTTGGGTATGGGTTTGGGAGAGCTCGAGTTAATGAAGAGCCGTCGGTTTGAAGTTAATAATACCCCTAAACCTAATCAAAAGCCACCACCCATCCAACAAAAAGAGAATTAGGTCGCGGTAGCTTGGCGACTCCGCTGTGAACTGGTTCTAAACCTTATAAGACTTAAGCCTAATTAGCTTGATTGTGTGTTATTTAATGTGTTTTTATGGCAGCGCATTTTAGAATGTGAGGTAAGTCCATTAACCCCATGTTAAATGTTGGTGCAGGATAGGAGTAATAAAAGGTGGGTTTTCGCTAATACTTTGTTTTGTAAGTTGGTGAATGTGAATGAATGATTGTATGTTTAGATTTTTGAAGTGTTGTTTGCTATATAAACTATTGTGCTTGTCTTCTTTACATTGCACTATACTTTAGCACACACAACTTGCCATTGGACCTGAGCTGCACGGATCACTTAAGATGGTGTTGAGGTGGATACCACTTCGATTATAATCATGTAGTATGAGTCGCCCACTTCAATTTCGAAACTTCTTTCTTGATGTTGAGAGTCTCCACCCTGGTTTGCAACCCTACAACATGGGTCGACTCTTTGATGAAGCCAAAGTCATGGGAACCCCGACCTAACTGTGATCATGTTGGTTTAGTCCAGTTATCCTATAGCTCCATTTTGCCAAGCTATCTAAAGTAAAAATCGAATCACATCTCTTGTGCATGTCTTTGTGATTGGAGAAAAGAAAAAGAAAAATAATAGAAAAGAAACAATTATCATCCACTGTAAATATGATTTCTCCTTTTACTTGTTCATTTTTTATTGAAACTTTCATTTTTGAAATTTGCGGAGATCAATTAAATGCCCTTGGTGCCATAGGTTTCCAATTGGAAAAAATCGGCAATTACTCTTCATAAGTGAATATGGAGTATCAATTTCAAACATTTCTAATAAGTATCTGCACAACGGATGATTTTATTAAAGTTTCCAATCATGGGCTTAAAATCACATCTCGTCAAAAAGTTCTTCCAATTCATGATTATGTTTTGGGGCACAAAAAATTGAAATTGCACTTTTAATCAAATTCTTTCCTTCTCACATTTTCGGATTGAAAATTCAAATTACAATTTGTGTATAGATTTCTCAAAATAAAAATCACCTCATTTTGGTAAGAGTGAAAGCACAAATTGGTCTTTCAAAATTAATGCCACATTTTGCATATTAAACTTTTGGGAATAGAGTGGAAATTCGATTGATAATCACGAATTGATCTTTTAATGATGTTTTCTCTTATAATAATATCTTGGTGAAATACTGAAATCCTGTAATAGGAGTTTTGGGGCATGTACCATCGTCTCAATTTCGTTGTAAGAGGCAACTTCATTAGAAGATCATTTTCTCATTCACATATTGATATTGTTTCTTTTTCTTGTAGAATGCGTGACGGCCACTCTTCGAACTTTTCTTACTTGATCGTGCTAAGAAGTGGATTTTAAATTTAGGATGAGAATTGTTACCCATAGGAGTGTATTGTATTTCATCTTTGTCTTTATTCTTTTTAAGCATTATGTTTTCAATTTTGAGCTAATCGTAAACCCAAGTGATGTTTTACAAATAAGTGACTCATTTTTTGGGTAAAGAAATTTAAATTTATAAACATCTCGGCTTCGAGGGTAATTCGAAAGTTAGTATATTTTATTGAATTTCCATGAGTTTCTAAAAGTTAATGCATTTTTTTCCTATCACATGTTCGTCCTTTGTAGGGAATTTTGGGAAGGATAATCTAGGATGGTAAAATCATGATCGTTTCAATGGAATCAATTTATTGAATTTGATTCATTTATACATTTTTCCGCGGGAGAAAACTAAATAATTTTGATATTGGTATTTGAATTAGATCGCAAACAAATACTCTCACAAGTCTTGATTCTGGAATTCAAAAAAATGAGAGTCCAACTTTGACATTGGACTCTTCAGAGACTTGTACCCATGAATTCAAACGACACATCCTGATGCATCACCTTCTATCATGTCCCGAATGTTTGAAGCTATCAGATATATAGTATTAATGGTCGGAAAGATCACTGGCTAGATTGTATTTGATCAGCTTCTTGTGACAGAAGTTCATTGTCTCGAGGACTCATAACTTGTTCAAGCTTCAATAAAGTATTGTGTCTCATCAGAGAATGGATTCCGTGAGATACAATCCAACATTAATGCCCCCGATGGGAGAAGAATTTTTCTCACCGGTTCTATTCGGAATTTGGATAAAATCATTGCACGCTAATATGTCGATGTATCTCGTGATCTTTGATTAGCAATCAATCTGACAAATCGCGAAATGCTTTTGTCAAAATTGGTCTACTGTGATATAAAATATATCAAGACGGTGCCCACGAACTGGGTCTTGAATATTTGAATTTCTACAAGCTTGATCTATGCATGCAACATCCAGACATGATCTTTCTGCAATAATTATGTAGACCATATGTCTTCTGCACTTCAGATTTTCCAAGTATATTGAAAGTAGATTGAAATGTAACATTTAAGAGATGATTATTTACAATTAATATCTCCAGAGATTCAGAACATCTGAGATAGCATAAACTCGTTGAAGATCTTTAACCTGCAATCTTTCGCATTCACTGATAAAACTCATCAAGTACTTTGATAAGAGGTTTCCGGATCGTTAAAACAGTCTTAGGGATTCTAACGTTGGTTTTGAAATCATCCAATCGGAGAAGAAGCCCCATGATTCCCAGGAAGCCCGACTGCTTGAGTATCTACTCCAGCGTGACTCAACTCCTCCCCTCCGCTGAAGCACGTTGAGAGCAGGAAGGTTCAGAATCCATTCGATTCATAGAAACCTGAGAGGCAATTTTTAGCATTTTTCCCCCCTTGACACCTAAGAAGTGTTGGTGGAAATCACAGCTGGCAGGGCGTTCAATATTGTAATCATCAAAGCTGAAAAATATCATGTGCATGTTTTTTTTTCCTTTTTTAATGCACCTAAACAGTATCGGTGGAAAACTGAGCTAGTGGGGCGTTTAATATTGTAATCACTAAAGTTGAAAAACATCATGTGCATGTTTTCCATAAAAAAATAAGGAGTCTCGCGTTTTTTCCAACCTTTTTTTTTTCCCGGCTTTGACACTTCTTAGTCATTACCATATTGAATTAGCCAAATTATCTTTTTTGGTGCCCACTTCTTGCACTTGGATATAATAAAACTTCGTCAAATATCGTCACGAAATACTTGAAATATAAACTATTGAAATATCAAATAATGAAGTGTACAATTGGTCTGTTTATGAAATCTTGAAGGGTACAATTGGTTCGTTTTTGACTTTGTAAAATTTTGCGATATTATCTCTTTGACTTTTATTTGAAAATTTTCAAAATATGAAATATCAAATATTGAATTGTATAATTGATTCGTTTTCAGAACAAAAAGAAAAAGTCTAAGTAACAAATAGAAAATTTTTTTTTATCCCAAATGGGCGTCATATTATTATTATTATTATTATTATTATTATTAGCAGCAGGAGCAACGACAGCAGCATTTCTCATTTTTCTCGACATTGTTTCTTAGTTTGCATCTAAAATTAAAGGCAATATTTGTTGACACCTAAATTTTGGCGATTTGTTTTAGTATTTATTAATTGTATTGAAAAATTAGAGATTAATTTCTAATCTCTTAACAAAAAAATTCTTTCATTAAAATGGCATTGCATATAGACATTATGAGTATTTGCATCACTAGTTTTAAAATTAATTAAAAAAATCGAAATTAAAAAAAAAGAAAAGAGAAAAAAGGCGGGTCCGGGCTGGGCTGGGCCTGCATTTTCCTTCTTTCCCCCTTGCATGGGCTCGGCCCACTTTCCTTTTTCTCTTTTTCTCCTTCCTTTCTCGGCCCGGACAGTCCATCTTTCTTCTTGCTCCTTTCTTCTCCACGCGCGGGACCTGCAGCAGAAAGAGAAGGCAGCAAGTCAGAGCAGCAGGTTGCAGCAGAGAGGGAAGCAGAGCAGAGGCAGCAACAGAAGCAGAAAAGCAGCAGCACGTCAAAGCAGCAGGTTGCAGCAGAGAGGGCAGCGAGGCAGAAGCAGCAAGTCAGAGCAGAGTAGGGAAAGCAGAGAAAAGAAAAGAAAGAAAAAGGAAAGAGGGGTAGCGGGGCAGCAACTCAGAGCAGAAGTCAGTAGCAAAAAGGAGCAAAAAACTTCTGCAGAAAAAAAAAAAAAGGGAGGAAAGGAGCAAAAAAGCTGGGGCAGAAAAGAGCGTCAGAGAGAAACCGGGGGGAGAAAAAAACCCGAGAGAAAAAGAAGAGAGAGGAGAAGAGGAGCAGCGAAAGTGCGAACGGAGGGACGAGACAGAACCGGAGGAAGAAGGAAACCTCGAGGAGCAGTTTTCTGTCGCCGGAAGCCCGTCCGCCGCCGTCGTTTGCCGCAGCTCGTCCCCCGAACGAGGTAGGTCTCCTTGAACCTCGGTCGTTCTATTTTTCTGGAGAATATCGGGCCGGAGCTCGGGGCCGACCGGCTCGCGCAAGCTCCGGCCCTCTTCCCCCTTGCATTTTGTCCCCACGTCCCTTGTATGCCATGTTCGAAGACCCCCAAAGCGTGTTCGAGGCCCGGTTGAGCCGGAAATCTTTGAACTCGGTAGTGCCCGTTAACCGTTCGATGAAATGCTCCAAAGAGAGCCGGCACACAATCTTTGTTTTAACTCCAAATCGACTAGTGCCGGATGTTATTTTTGTTAAATCATGTTAGTCTCCGCTGTTTACGCTGTGTTTATGTATGGTTTATGTTAAATATTCGAATCGACGAAGTTTTTTTTTTTTTTTTTCTCGACGTAAACGTTCGCCGGATTTCATGGTCGGAGGTGGTTAACGCCGGCTGGAGTGGACGACCGGTGGGTGGCGGTCGTCAGCCGGAGTGTGGGCTACGTCGGGAGTCGCTGGTTTAATAAAAAGAAAAAAAGAAAAAAAGGCGGGTGTGCTGCTGTTGCGGGAAGATGAAGACGTCGGGGGTTGCATGGGAGGAAGAAATCTGCAGGAGCAGAAGACCAGAAAAAATAATAAAGAGAAAGCAGAAAAAGACAAAAAAAGAAATGGGAAAAAATCGGAAAATAAAAAAATAGAAAAATAGGAAGGTGGGCTTCGTCTTGGGCTTGTGTACGCCGGGCTGGTTTCGTCGCGGGCCGGGATGGCTGGGCCGAGAGACAGAAGTTAGAAGTGGGCTCTGTCTCTATTAAAATTTTTGTGGGCTTTTAATTTTGTTTTTGGCCCAAGCATGTGGGCCTTCTTTTGTTTTTTTAGTGGGTTGGGTCGGCCCGGTCTTCTGTGGCCAATTCGGACCGACCGGGTCCAAGTCGGGTCAACAGGGCCGGGTTTCCGGACCCGGTCCGAATCATTTTTCCTTTTTTTAATTATAAAAAAATACAAAAATTCAGAAAATGAAAAACATTAAAAATATTTAAAAAAATCTTGAAAAATTCGAAATTTCAGAAAATTCATGAAAAGTTCAGAAACCTGAAAATTTATAAAAATTTTCGAAAAAATAAAAATATTTTTATAAAGAAAAAATCAAAAATATTAAAATATTGAAAATTCCAAAAAATTTCTTTAAAAATCCCAAAAATTCCAAGATTGCTTTAGAGTTCCCTAAAAAGCTCTAAAATAATTCTTGGACAATTTTATTTAAAAAAGGTGTCGGAAAATCATCGGCTTAAGATTGTGCTTAAAATTGAACAAGCCCTTACGGCCTCACCTTAGGATTTTAATTATCCTCGAATATAATTGCCCTTGAATGCACGTTTAGGATGCGATGATTATAGTTTCCTCCTTACTTTAATTATGATTGCCATTTATTCATCTTTTAATGCTAGGTGTTTATTTTCCTTTGCAATTTATTTAATACTTTCTTTAATTGATGATTGCACACCCACATGATCACCTCAAATGTTAGTGGTTAAGTCTAAAATCAATCCAAACTGCTTGGCTAAAATCTTTTTAAAATGAATAAGATTAGGTATCGAAAGTGCACTAATTAGTTAATTAGTGTAATCAAGTCCCCGACCTTAGAATTTCTGGTTGCATAGAAAGTGAAGCCTACTCCCATGTCTCGCTTGGTTTCTAGCCGACCCTAATAGGTTAGTGGCGACTCCTCATTTGAAGATTTTCATCAACACCCAATGTCACGCGGGGTATGGGCTTAGGAGAGCCTATGTCTAATAAAGGTCTTGGACCCACCATTTGAACAATACCTCTAAATCTATTTATTTGGATATTCTTTTCCCCTCGGGATGGAAAAAATAGGTCGCGACAATGTTGTAGGAACCAAACAAGCCAGCCATTAGGTTCCAAGCAACAGTTTTTTGGGTTTATAATGGTCTGTTACTCATGCAAGAAGAGACGGACCATTATGCAGGCGCATTTGGTGAAAAAATAGGTCGCGATGGAAAAAATAGGTCGCGACAATGTTGTAGGAACCAAACAAGCCAGCCATTAGGTTCCAAGCAACAGTTTTTTGGGTTTATAATGGTCTGTTACTCATGCAAGAAGAGACGGACCATTATGCAGGCGCATTTGGTGAAATCTGATGTGAAGAACATCTCCCGCTAAGAAATTAACAATGATATGGCACACTCGTGATTCACGACGCTTCACCTGTGGGACAGATGCAAATCCGGACTCGGATCTATCATCACCAACCACGTTCTTCTTTTGTTGTGATGAGACATCTGTTTTTTATGTGCATAGTATTTGAAGAAACAAAATTGGAATTGATAATCAATTTTAGACGTGGATGTTGATCCATCATCATCAACCCTCATTGGCTGTGGCCAACGATTGGTCACTAGCCAAAAGAAAGGGCAAAGGAAAAAATAGAAAGACTATTAAAAAATAAAACAACATTGAAATTTTATATAAAAACATTTACGTTTGCGTTAGTTGTGCTATATAAAATAGTCGGTGTTTATATCGGTAATTTCTAGTTTAAATTGGCCGGATGGATTCAATTATCATATATTTAAAAGATTTATGACTAAATTGGTTCATTAAAATGTTTATAACTGGTTTGGTACCAATGCAATAGGTTTAAGCCTTTTTTGGTACATAGATCCAAATGTTAATCTAATATATTCAAACATGCAATGATAGCCTTGACATACATTTATGAAAATCGATCTTTATAAACCTTGGCACTATTAATTCAAACATTACCCCGTTAGTTATAAGAAAGCGTTATGCTAGGAGTATCTTTAAAGATTTCAATTCAAACTGTCTACAGAAAAATGTAACTAGAGAAAATAACTTATAAGGCACGCACAGTACCATCTTCATGAAAGCTTTTGTTTTAAGTTTCAGGTCTTGTCGCCCCAACGATCTCTCTCATGCAAGACGCCTCTATTTAACGTCATTTTGCCCCCTAACATCGACTCGCCCTTTCCTTACCGTGCCCTATAGCTACCTAGCCAGAGTAATCCTTCACTCCGACTCTCCACCTCCTCCTCCTCCACCACCACCATCACCGCAATGCCAACCTCTCAACCTCCTTCTCTTCCCCATGCAAAGTACTTGCGAGAAGACTCCATGTCAGAACCATGCAGAGACTTGCTCTCCTCTCTCCCTTCGGAAGAGGACTGGGTTGCCGCCTCTCTTTGCTTGTACCAAGGCTTCTGGTTCCCCTCTCGGCTCTTGAGCGGCGTCCTCGCTTGCCAAAACCACTTCCAAGCTCACGCCTCTGACATCCTCCTCGTCAGCAACCCGAAATCTGGCACCACCTGGCTAAAGGCCATCCTCTTTGCTCTCTTGAACCGTGCCAAGTACTCCACCTTCGACTCACAACGACGCCACCCTCTCCTAACCCAAAACCCCCACGATCTCGTGCCCTTCTTGGAGCTGCAGCTCTATCACGAGCAAGAAAATCCCGATCTGGCTGCTTTTGAGTCCCCTAGGCTCTTCGCTACCCACTTGCCATATTCCTCTCTTCCACAGTCGGTGGGGGACTCCAAGTGCAAGCTGGTTTACCTGTGTAGGAACCCTAAGGACACCTTCATCTCGCTGTGGCACTTCACCAACAAGCTGAGGCCCGAAGGGAAGGGCCAGATTCCACTCCCACAGTGCCTCGACAAGTACTGCCAAGGGGTGAGCGAGTATGGGCCATACTGGGACCATGTGCTGGGTTACCACAAGGCGAGTTCAGAGATGCCAGAGAAGGTGCTGTTCATGATGTACGAGGAGATGAAAGAGGACCCTCGTGTTCATGTGAGGAGGCTGGCTGATTTCCTGGGGTGTCCATTTAGCGAAGAAGAACTGAGAGACGGGGCTGTTGAGGGAATACTGAGGATGTGTAGCTTCGACATCCTGAGCACAATGGAGGTGAATAAGAGCGGGAAGTGGTCGACTGGATATCAGAACCAGTGGTTCTTCAGGAGAGGCGAGGTTGGAGATTGGGTGAATTACATGAGTGCAGAGATGGGGGAGAGAATTGATGGTGTCATGGAAGAGAAGTTGCACGGTTCTGGTTTGAAGCTGTGAAGTTCGTTGAATAGAAACAGCATCTACAGACTATAGATGGAGCCGATCACCGTGGGTGATGTGTCGGTTTGGATGTCTGGTTGGATAATACAGAAGAAAATGTAGAAATGTTAAAAAAGAAAAAAGAAGAAATGATTTCGACCGTTTGCACTTCAGGAGGGTCAATATCTGGTTGGCCAATGAAAGTGTTAAGTGTGTTTCTCGTACTATAGGATTGAAGATTTCTAGAGGCATTGTCACTAGTGGCTTCGTCTCTACGGCGAGGTGCTTCAAGGTTGTGATTCTAGTATTCCATCTCTGTTGTAATATTGGCATTTGCAGGTGTTTTTTGGCCAACATGTAGTTGGCTAATAACAGCTGTTTGCCTTTGTTGGGAAGTATTCTGAAGGTCCGCAATGTTATATTTATAATGTGATCCATATTTTTTTGGTATAGTTTAGTATAAAACTTGATATTGACTTACATTTTTACTTTGACAAATGGTTATTTCATATACGATTTTTTTACGCTTCGTACCTTTTTGTGACAACCGTTATTCAGTAACTACCTTGATGGGAGATGGTTTATAACGATGAACGTTCATTTTGTAAGGGTAATCACAAGGTTTAACGCAAACCCTCTCATTTAGAAATACACCATCGATATGTGAGGGGATAGGGTTGATAGTGTGCCTATAATCATTGTCAGATCGCTGTCAAGTTTCCCTGGATTTCTGACGAATGCTAACTCGAACAATAGTTAGAGATCAAATTTATTTTTCATCATGTTTTCCACATATAATTCTAATTGTGCTTGAATTTTGTTTTTCAAGCATGAGTAGAATATTCAGTTTGTTTTTCTCACATTTGGTATTAGAGCATGTTAGTATCCTCTACCTTATTTTGTCGATTTTTGGATATATTTTTGGAAGTTTTTAAGTGAACAGTAATTCCGCCATCTTGGGGCCAAGTGAGAAACGACCGATTCTGGAAAAATTCCAACGACCCATCACTCAGCTTCGGACTAGTACGGTCACACTGCCATGGAGAAGAATAGTTGTAACTTTGTCTGGCATATTGGTGATCGTCAAAGGCTAATCAGACGGCAGAAGTCGCGATGGTAAAGGGTTTGCATAAAGGGGAATTTTGGACTAATTTCTTGTTGGTTTTCGCCGATTTTTGGGTTCATGTGGTTACGCTGATGTGTTCTCTGACACCCATGAATTATTTTAGTCTAAAGCGGGCTGCTGGAGAAGAAATGGGCAGCGAAATTGTGGCGAAAACGGCAAAGAACGACTGAGAATCAGGCTTAGTCGAGCGAGGAAGATGGCATGTGGAGTCTATGCGCGCGTTGCGGTTGTAGGCACGTGATACCTACGCGCCATGCGCTTCCACGCGCACACAATTGCAAGCGCATGCCTCCTTTGCCCAAATTATTGTTTTGCCCTTGGTGGTTGATTTACAATTGTGTCCCTGTCATTTCGCTGATGTTATGATTTTTCCATGACCGATTATTTACAATTTTGCCATTGGCTGAATTATTTACTATTCTGCTGTTTGTTGCATTAAATTACTATTTTTCCCTTTATGCATTTTGTGAGTATTTTATGCATGAAATTAAATGTCCAATGATCCATATATATTAATTAATTAGAGAGTAGCCACATCATCTTTAATTAGTTAAACTATATATTAAGAGCTCTAGATCACATTTGGAAATGGACATTGATTGTAATTAATCTTATTAATATGATGAATTTTGTCCCACATGAATTTTCATTATATTAATATGATTAATTATATTGAAGTATCATATTATTTTTCTTAATTTACTCATAGGGATTAAGGAAAGGAATATAAATAGATAGTTTCTTCATGAAGTTATTATGAATCTATTTAAATTAAAAACTTAGTCCACAGGCAGTTTTTATGTTATATGATTTATATTTTGTGCCATGTTTTATATTAGTAAAGCATGATTTACGTAAATTTTACCTTATATTTTGTGATATAAACATGATTATTTGATATGCAGTTTTGCAACTTGTGAATTTTTCTGAATGTAAGAGTGATGTTCCCATGCTAAATGGTGAAAACTATAAAATTTGGAATAAGTTAATTTTTTTGCAATTGGGGTGCATGTACATTGATTATGCTATAAAGAAAGACGAATCACCTGCTAATACTGATAAAAGCACTGCAGCTGAGATAGCCTTCTATGAACAATGAAAGTGGTTCAACTGCCTTAGTATGATGTTCCTAAGGACAAAATTGTCTCATAGTATCCATGATTCGGTCGCTTGGCATAGCAATGCTAAGGCTTTATTGGATGTTATTAATGCTCAGTTTGAGAGTTTAGAAAAAGGCGAATGCCATGGCCCTAATTATGAATTTTTCATCTATAAAGCTCACTAATGTTAGAGGTGTGTGTGAGCACATTATGAAGATAAGAGATATTGCAACTTAGCTGAGAAACCTTGAGGTTAAGATGTCTCTCAAGGTTGAAATATCTGAGTCTTTTCTTGTATACTACATTCTGAACAGTCTCTCACAATAGTATGCACTTTTCAAGATCCCTTATAACATGCATAAGAATAAATAGTTAATTAATGAACTCATGATCATGTGTGCTCAAAAGGAAGAAAGGCTAATTATAGAATCGGCAGAAAATGCTCATTTGGCAACACAAGGAAAGAATATAGGTTACGGCAAGCATAAGGGGAAAGGTAAAATACCTCCCCAAACTAACATTAAGAAAGAATCCAAATATTTCTTCTGTAGTAAAAAGGGGCATACGACGAAGGATTGCGTCAAATTCAAGGCTTGACTCGAGAAGAGAGGCATTCAATCTATTGTGTTTGTAATGAATTTAATATAGTCGATGTGAGCCGCACCACTTGATAAATTGATTCCAGTTCTACAATCTACATTTTGAATTTCTTGCAGGGTTTTCAAAACTACATGAAGCCAGTTGGAAGTGAACAAAGTATTTATTCGGGAAACAAGATGCGTTCGCGTGTGGAAGCTATTGGGACATGTAATTTAGTTCTCAATAATGATTTTGTTTCGAATTTGGAAAGGATCTTTTACATTCCTAGTTTCTTTAGAAACTTAATTTCAATCTCAAGACTTGTACCTTTGGGTTACTCTTCACTTTTTAGATTCAAATTTCAATTTATTGTTTAAATTTGAAATTGTTGTGAGTGGTACTTTGTTTGATGGTTTTTTTCGAATTAATTTGCAAGATAATGATTATTATAATGCAACATATGTTCATGATAATGTTGGTGTGAAACGATATGTTGTGAATCGAGAATTTTTTATGTTGTGGCATCAGAGATTAGGACATATCTTCATAGATAGAACTAAATGATTAGTAAATGATGGAATACTTAGTACTTTGGATTTTGTTGATTTTGATACTTGTGTGGACTGCATAAAGGGAAAACAAACTAACAAGATAAAGGAAGGTGCCAAGAGAAGTACAAACATATTACAAATCATACATACATATATTTGTAGTCAGGATATGGACTCGTATGGTCAAAAATACTTCATTTCTTTCATTGATGATTACTCACGTTAAGTGTATCTCTACTTGCTTCATAATAAGCATGAAACGTTAAATGTCTTTAAGGTATTTAAGGTAGAAGTAGAGAAACAATATGGGGAGCAAAGTAAAATTGTGAGATTAGATAAAGATGGAGAATTCTATGGTAGATACACTAAGGTTGGACAGGCACATGATCTATTTGCCAAGTTTCTTCGAGAGAATGAGATAATTGCCTAATACACTATGCTTGGTTCTTTGAACCAAAATGATGTAGCAAAAAAAAGAAACCAAACTTTATTAGACATGGTGCGAAGTATACTTAGTAGCTATAAACTTCCTAAGTCCTTATAGACTAAAGCTCTTAAGATGGCAGTGTTATATATTAAACAGAGTAACCAAAGCTATTCCAAAGATGTCTTTTGAGTTATTTAAGGGTTGGAAATCGAGTTTGAGACATGTATGCATTTGGGGATGCCCATCTGAAGTGAAAGTTTATAATCCACAAGAAAAGAAATTAGACCTAATGATTATAAGTGGATATATCATTGGATATGCCGATAGGTCCAAGAGGTACAGGTTCTATTGTCTATCTCATACTACTGGGATTGTGGAATCAAAAAATACTAAATTTCTTGAAAATGACTTGATTAGTGGGAGCGATTATTTGAATGAACTTGTTCTTGAAAAAAATCATTCAGATACCCAATCTTCCAGCTCAAGTATTAGGTTGGTTGTTGTTCATAATACTCCTATAGTTCAACCAGCTATTGAACAACAAATCATTGAAGTCCCACAACCTATTGATTATGTAGACTCAGTTGAACAACACGTTCCTTAAGAGAATGTTAAAACAACATTAAGAAGATCTACTAGAATGAGGAAATTAGCAATTTATAGTAATTATATTGTGTATTTACAAGAATATGACTATAATATTGGAGTTGATAATGATCCAAAAATGTTTTCACAAGCCATGAGTAGTGATGAATCTAATTTGTAATACAATACTATGAAGAAAGAGATAAGTTCTATGGCATCTAATGAAGTTTGGGATTTAGTTGAATTACCTAATGGTGTGAAAACCGTTGGTTGTAAATGGATATGCAAAACTAAGAAGGACTTATTAGGCAACATTAAGAAATATAAAGCTAGACTTGTTGCCAAAGGATTTACTCAAAACGATTACATGAAGACCATTTCTCCTGTATTTAAGAAAGATTCTCTTTGTATTATTTTGACATTAGTCACCTGTTTTGACATGGAATTATATTAAATGAATGTGAAAATGACGTTTCTCAATAGAGAACTAGATGATGAGATTAACATAAAACAACCTGAAGCTTTCCCCTTTGGTAAAGGTGAACATATGATGTGCAAGCTTAAGAAATCTATATATTGCTTGAAAAAAGCATCCCATCAATGGTACTTAAGGTTTCATGATGTTATTTATTAATTTGGTTTTGTAGAAAATGTCATGGGTCAATGTATATACCAGAAGGTTAGTGGGAGCAAAATTTATTTTCTTGTGCCATATGTGGATGATATTCTACTTACAACTAATGATAATGGGTTGCTACATGAGGTGAAAAATTCCTTTCTAAGAGTTTTGATATAAAGGATATAAGTGATGTATCTTATGTCATTGCTACATGAGTGAATTTTATGACTATCTCAAAAAGCCTATATCAAGATTTCGGATGAAAGATTGTTTATCAAGTATAGCACTCATTCTGAAGAGTCATAGATTTAATTTGAACCAGTACTCGAAGAATTATCTAGCAAGAAAATAAATGAAAAACATTCCATATGCTTCTGCTATCATAAGTTTAATACATGCTCAGATTTGCACTTGACTTGACATTACTTTTGTTGTGGGAATGTTGGGAAGATATTAAAATAATCTCGATATGGACTACCGAAAAGTTGTAAAGAAAGTAATGAAATACCTTTAAGGTATCAAAAGTCGCATACTTATGTATAAATGGATCGACAACCTGGAAGTAGTTGGTTATTTGGATGCAGACTTTTTTAGTTGTATTAATTCTTGAAAATCAACATCTGGATACATTTTTGTGTCAGCTAGCGAAGCCGTGTCATGAAGAAGTGTGAAGTAAACTTTGATTGCTACTTCCACCATGAACGTAGAGTTCATTTTTTGTTTTAAGGCTACCTTGCATGGTGTATGGTTGAATAATTTTATTTCTAGGCTTAGAATTGTTGATTCTATTTCTAAGCCATTAAGGATATATTGTGACAATTCAGCTGCGATTTTTATGGCTAAAATTATCTAAAGTGATAGTCGAACTAAGCATATCAACATAAAGTAGTTAGCTATAAGGGAACATATTAAGGAGAATAAAGTGGTTGTTGAGTGTGTTCACACTAAATTGATAACAATTGATCTTTTGACTAAAAACATGCTACCAATGAAGTATAAAGATCATGTAGCTAGAATGAGATTATGTCTTATCATGTAATTTGTGTCGTATGGACGACTTTTGTTGTATGAAATTCATATTCAGTTATAATGTTATTCTCAACTTTTGGTATATACATTTGGTTATTTATGAGAATAACAATTATCATTGGTTTTGGAATAAACTAGGGCTTATTCATTAAGATGTGTCGTCACATATGGGTTAACATGAAAGTGTTGTGACCTAACTTTTGGCTCACCAATGACTAGGGGAGTTTTTTATTAGGTTTAGGGGTAATGTTAACTTCGGACTAATAGCCTTCCATTCACTTGGACTCTCCTAAGCCCATATCTCGCACGACATTGGGCATTCTAATTTGACAAATTTAATATCATTCCAATAATTCATAAAATTTAGAGGAAAAAATAAGCAATCTACATTTTGGACTCTCGTATTAGAGCATATCGAAAGAGAAGAAAAAAAAACTTAAGCAATGAATTGTGTTTTACGGGTAGTGAGTTAGAAGAAATGATAAGATTAGATTTTTTTTCTTTCTCTCTTTATTATTTTTAATTTTTTTACATATTTACGTTTTGACCCATCATTTATCGAAAATTTGTGAAATTGATCCCATATGTATCAAAATCACTTGTTGGAATTCCAAACTTGCGTGTTGGAATTCTCAACTTGAGTATTGGAGAGTGTCAGGAAGAGTTAACCTAGTGTCGGATTTCCTCAGAGAGTATTGAAGAGCGTCTAACACATGTTGAAGTATCTGACACAACATGAAGGTTCCCGAAGAGTGTGGGTGCTTCCTAGCTTGGGACACCATAATAGAATAGCATAACAGAACAAAAGAACAGAACTTTACTTAAGCAAGCTTGGTGCATGCTTTCACATGCAAGATTAGGTAGGGAACATTAGACTGAAGTAGTGAACATGACATGTTACATAATCAATTGATCTCTATCATCTGCTATTGAGTGGAAGACATCTAAGGAAGTATGATTGGGGAAACTTGTTAACTACTCTGAATTATGAGTATTTAAATGTCTTGTATATGCTCATGCAAGTGATGATGGTAAGCTTGAGTTGAGGGTGAGGAAGTGCATATTTTTGGGTTATACACATGGGTTGAAAAGCTACAAATTCTGGAGCACTAATCCCACATCAATTGATTTTCTAATCAGTAGATATGTGATTTTTGACGAGATTACAATGCTTCAACAGAGGCTTCCTTAGACACAACCAGTAGAGTAGACAAATGGTGTCAATAGTGAAATAGAGCTTTGAGCGGATACTCCAGAGACCTCAAAGTTAGCACAAGTTGAGATTGTAGATGAGGCCACAATTCCTAAAGCCGGTGATACTGAACAACTAGCACACTTGTGACACTATAGCCATGGGTAGATAGAAGAGGCAAATTAAACCACCGATACATTATGATTATACAAATATTAATTGTGCATTGACCATAGGTGAGAAGGTGGAGATAGATGAGCTTTTGTCTCATTTGAGGCAATGGCTAGTTTTGAGTTATTGCAGTAGTTAGAGTTTATGAGTGAAAAGATGGAACTCTATCGAAATTAGATATGGGAGCTAGTCAAGATACCTAAGAGTCAAAAAATTGTTGGAAGCAAGTGAGCCTACAAATGGAAGGAGAGCATTCTTGGTGTCGAGGCAGCAAGATATAAGGCGAGACTTTTTGCGAAGAGGAATACATAAAGGGAGGGCATTGACTATAATGAGGTGTTTTATCCTATAGTAAGACATACTTTTATTTATGTATTACTTGCCTTATTTGCTGCACAAGATCTCAAGTTGGAATAGCTAGGTGTAAAAAGGGCTTTTCTTCATGGTGAGTTCTAGGCGTAGATTTACATGAGGTAGCCAAAGGGATTTCCTATTTTGAGTAAGGAAAACCATGTTTGTTTGTTAAAAAAATCTTTGTATGGACTAAAACAATCTCCTCAATAATGGTATAAATGTTTTGATACTTTCATGACTAGTCATAATTATTTGAAAAGTCATATAGATATTCGTGTTTACTTTAGAAGATTGGAGGATGAGTCTTTGATTTATTTGTTATTATGTGTTGATGGTAGTTAAGAATATATCTAATATTGCCGTGAAGAATATATCTAATATTGCCGTGTTGAAACGGCAGTTGAGTGCTAAGTTTGAAATATTGGATATGGAGATTTTGTGTGCTAGGATTGCAGAAGTTTTATATTTGTCTCAAAAAATATATATCAACAAGATTATGGTATGTTTTAACATGCAGTTAGCGAATTCAGTGAATATACTATTAATGAAAAACTTTAAACTTTCTAATAAGTTATCACCGCAAATTGAGGAGGAGGAGCATCATATGTCTCGCGTTTCTTATTCTAATGTAGTGGATAGTACTATGTATGGAATGGTATGCACTAAACCTGACATTTCACAAGTTGTAAGCATAGTTAGCCGTTACATAAAGCAAATTGTTAAAACTCATTAGGAATCTTTGAGTAAATCCTTAAATATTTGAAGGGGATAACAAACACGGGTATAGTATATCAAAAGGACGTCAATGGCAATTAAACCATAAGGTATGTCGATTCAGATCACATCGACAACTTGGATGAGTGCAAGTCTTTGGTAGGGTATTGTTTATGCTAGCAAATGGTGCAATAAGTTGGAAGGCGTTCTTACAAGACCACATTGCATTGTCTTTTACTGAAACAGAGTACATGGCACTAACCTTTATAAAAAAGGATGCGATATGGTTACAAAGTTTGCTCTTGGACTTTTAAATTTGAAAAGTGTTGATATACACTATGATAATCAAGGTGCAATATTTCTAGCATATAATCCGGTTTATCACAAGTGAACGAAACATATCGACATCAAATATCATTTCATCTAATATGTCTTGGCAAATGGTAAGGTTGTTGTAAAGAAGATATCGATAGCAGAAAATCTGGCAAACATGATGACTAAGCATATTCCTTTGGTGAAGCCTAAGCTATGCCAAAGCTCAATTGTCGACTATGGAGAGTGAGCGTCCATCTAAGCGTTTAAAGAATAGCATTAATGATGAGCACTATGACTTTATTTCAAATATTGAGCTAAGGTAGAGAATTCTTAAATTTGTATTTCGAGTTTGGGTTGCTTATGAAACCCAACCCAATTGGATAAATGTCCAAGATTCAGCACAAAATATGCACTGGTAGCTTCTCTTATCCATGTTTGACTATTTGACTGGGAAGTGAAATGGGACAAAAAAGAAAGCAATGTGAGGCTAGGGTAATCAGAAATAAAAGGAAAAGCAAAAGGAAAATAAGGTTTCTTTGTTTGAGCCCCAAGTGGTCTTTAGCTCTTAAGGTGTGGCCACTAGCGGGTCTTCTTTCTTTTCTCTTTACATGACTGCATGGTTAAAGAAGGGTTTGTCTTCTCGAAGGAGCCGCCCATGACATCGTCGTACAGTAGCTGCCTTGAGAGCCATGATGCGAAGAAGGAAAAATAAGAAGCTCGCGATTCTTGTTTTTTGGCCGCACAAGGGGAGCTTTTGTGCGGTCTTGGGTAGAGCTTGAACACGCGGTAATCTTGTGCTTGAGCTTTATATATAAGTGAATTGTTTATTTGTAAACACTATGAGTTTGGATTTAATTTAGAATGTAGAAACTATCGAATGTGCGAATAATTATAACTTGAATTCTTTGATTATTAGTAAATTATTTATTGTTGATTCTTCGATTATTAGTAGATTATTTGATATTGGCCTTTCTCGTGCATGTAATTACCGACACTCGGTATCGAAACATGTAAATCGTTAATGTCCTTTATTGTTTCTTGGTAATTTCATGTTGACATAAAATGCAAGATCTCGGGTAGCTTTCGTGTTAATACATTACAACATTCAACAAAACACATCCACATGGACAATTTTTGGATCTTCTTTCCAAGTTCGAGTTGACTTCTTTTAAATCAACTTGAGTTTGAGGGGATGTGAGAAATATATTTACGAGATTCCATTTATTTCCCTTGATTGTTCCTAATTGATTGTAATCAATATTTTGCTACTTCAGATAATCATCATATCAATTTTATAAATCAGTTCATGTATTCTTCATTTGATAATGTACAAAAAAAAAATTATTACAATTCTCAACTGCATTAATGTACCCGTTATTTCTATTAGAAATTGATTTTTTTTTTCTGATAACAATATGCCCACTTAATGATATGATCTTATCAATTCATGATTTGCATGTGAGAAAAACAAACTGAATACTTTACTCATGCTTGAGGAACAAAATTCAAGCACAATTAGAATCATATGCAGAAAACAGGATCAAAAAATAAGTATGACCTCCAGCTATTATTCAAGTTAGCGTTTGTTGGAAATCCATGGGAACTTGACGGCGATTTGACAATAATTACTGGTGCACTCTATTAACCCAATCCCCT
This sequence comes from Corymbia citriodora subsp. variegata, assembly GCA_014858505.1. Classification (NCBI taxonomy): domain Eukaryota; kingdom Viridiplantae; phylum Streptophyta; class Magnoliopsida; order Myrtales; family Myrtaceae; genus Corymbia; species Corymbia citriodora. Next base: position 10,114,518 of record CM026418.1, read on the forward strand.
TTCATATGGATGGTGTATTTTTGAATGAGAGGGTTTACGTTAAACCTTGTGATTGCCTTTGCAAAATGAATGTTCATCGTTATAAACCGTCTCCCATCAAGGCAGTTACCGAATTGGTGGTTGTCACAAAAAGGTATGAAGTGTGGAAAAACCGTATATGGAATAACCATTTGTCAAAGTGAAAACGTAGATCAATATCAATGATAAGTTTTATTTAAAACTATACCTAAAAATGTGGGATCATATTATAGATATAACATTCTTCCATTTGATCACAATATTTTCATGAACCGGATTATCCAATCAATCCACAAAAACTTTATGCTTAAGAAAATAAACAAAACACATGAATCATGGCAACATTTCCTCTAACAGAGAGTAATATATTCCATGTAACGCAATACATCTTATTCATTTCGGTTCACACCCAAATTTTTGTTGACATTTTTAAATATTCATTTATATTGCAAAAATATAAAAAATTTATAAAAAGACAAAAGCAAAAAAAAAAAAAATGACGAAATTTTAAAAAATAATCTAGTCAAGTGGGCTAGTGTGATCCATTCCATTCTTTTAATCTCTTAGCTCATGTTCTTTTTATTTCTTTTTGGCCCATTTCGTTTGTGCTTTAATGACCCATCTTTGACTTCCTTTTTCTAGCCCATTTCTTTGTCCTTTTTGAGCCCAAGCAAAAGGAGAACAAGGCCCGGGTCCACATGCTCTCTCCTTTGCATGACCAACATGAAAAAAAGAAGAAGAAAGAATGAACGCAACAAAGGGAGTGACCGTGAGGGAAAGGAGATAGCAAGCCACTCAAGCAAATAGGGTCTTCTAGTATGGTGTAAGTTGGCCTACGGAAGGGAAGAACATTAACAGAAAAAAGATTCCATGTGTACTGAGGCGAAAAAAGCATGAGGGTCCTCGATGAAGTATCGGAGAGGGGGGATGATTGAGCCGTGAGAGAAAAAATGGCAAAGGGGACTTATGAGAGAAAAAACTAAGAGAGGCATGGGTTCTCTAGTTTTGGAGAAGGGAAGTGGTAGGTTTCATCATCTCGATTTTTGGGTTTTCACGGCTTTTAGGGGCAGAAAACCAAGATCGCTAGGGAGCTCACTGGTTGCAGATCAAGCGCAAAAGAAGAAAAACCAAGAGGGGCATATGGTTTGGAGAAGGAGAAAACCAGAAGAGATAACAGAGGGGATTGGTTGGGTTTTTTGGATTGAAGCTGGTTTTTCTAGGTTTGGAAGAAGGATTTCGAGCCATGGGGTTTATTTTTCTTTTCTTACTTTCTTCTCCTTCGAGGAGGGTTTTTTGCATTGGAGAGTTGCAGAGAGCCACTAAGAGAGAGAATTAGAGAGGCTTTCTTTAGAGGATATCAAAAGCTCCTTGCAATCGTTTGCCATTGCTAGCATCATTATCGTCTTATTCAAGGAGTTTCTGATCTTATATTACTCCCCATTCGCAGTGAGAACCTTCGAGCGGTCGTTTTTCGTGAACTTAGGAGGATCTCAACAGAACCTTTTTCACCGCCAGAATCAATTGTTTCTATTTCCATCATGTACTAGGTAATGGTCTCTCTCTAACATATACTCAATTTTCCTTTGTTCCTTAGGAATCGACAATGCCGAGCCTGATTAATAGATTCGTAGTTTAGTCATATGAAATTGGAGTGTTTTAAGCAAATAATGCTTGATTTGAACCTCTGTCATCATGTTTAAACTGAAGAAAGCGTTGAAACAGAATCTGTAACCTAGATTTAGAAAGCATTGTTTTGAATTTAGATTTGGGTTACAAATTCTATTTCAACGCTTTCTTCAGTTTAAACATGATGACAGAGGTTACTATTTAAACAACCCATTTTCTTTTTATTTCTTTTTGGCCCATTTCGTTTGTGCTTTAATGACCCATCTTTGACTTCCTTTTTCTAGCCCATTTCTTTGTCCTTTTTGAGCCCAAGCAAAAGGAGAACAAGGCCCGGGTCCACATGCTCTCTCCTTTGCATGACCAACATGAAAAGAAGAAGAAGAAAGAATGAGCGTAGCAAAGGGAGTGACCGTGAGGGAAAGGAGATAGCAAGTGACTCAAGCAAATAGGGTCTTCTAGTATGGTGTGAGCTAGCGTACGGAAGGGAAGAACATTAATAGAAAAAAATTCCATGTGTACTGAGGCCAAAAAAGCATGAGGGTCCTCGATGAAGTACCGGGGAGGGGGGTGATTGAGCCGTGAGAGAAAAAATGGCAAAGGGGACCATTCAATGTTTTGAGAGAAAAAAACTAAGAGAGGCATGGGTTCTCTAGTTTTGGAGAAGGGAAGTGGTAGGTTTCATCTTCTCGATTTTTGGGTTTTCACGGCTTTTAGGGGCAGAAAACCAAGACAGCAAGGCAGCTCACTGGTTGTAGATCAAGCGCAAAAGAAGAAAAACCAATGGGGCATTTTGTTTGGAGAAAGAGAAAACCGGAAGAGGGAGCAGAGGGGATTAGCTGGGTTTTCCGGAGAGATTTTTGGATTGAAACTGGTTTTTCTGGGTTTGGAAGGAGGATTTCGAGCCATGGGTTTTTTCTTTTTTCTTTTCTAACTTTCTTCTCCATCGAGGAGTCTTTTTTGCACTGGAGAGTTGCAGAGAGCCACTAAGAGAGAGAATTAGAGAGGCTTTCTTTAGAGGATATCAAAAGTTCCTTGCAGTTGTTCGCCATTGCTATCATCATTATCGTCTTATTCAAGGAGTTTTTGATCCTATATTACTCCCCATTTGCAGTGGGAACCTTCGAGCCATCGTTTTTCGTGAACTTAGGAGGATCTCAACAAAAGCTTTCTCATCGCCAAAATCAATCGTTTGCGTGTCCATCATGTACCAGGTAATGGTCTCTCTCTCTAACATATACTCAATTTTCCTTCATTCCTTAGGAATCGATAAAGTCGAGCCTGATTGATAGATTCATAGTTTAGTCATACAAAATTGGAGTGTTTTAAGCAAATATTGCTTGATTTGAAACTATATCATCATGTTTAAACTGAAGAAAGCGTTGAAACAGAATCTGTAACACAGATTTAAAAAGCATTGTTTTGAATTTAGATTTGGTTACAAATTCTATTTCAACGCTTTCTTCAGTTTAAACATGATGACAGAGTTTCCAATTTAAACAGCCCATTTTCTTTTTATTTCTTTTCGGCCCATTTCCTTTTGTGCTTTAATGACCCATCTTTGACTTCCTTTTTCTAGCCCATTTCATTGTCCTTTTTGAGCCCAAGCAAAAGGAGAACGAGGCCCCGGTCTACATGCTCTCTCCTTCGCATGACCAGCATGAAAAGAAGAAGAAGAAAGAATGAACGCAGCAAAGGGAGTGATCGTGAGGGAAAGGAGATAGTAAGCCACTCAAGCAAATATGGTCTTCTAGTATGGTGTGAGCTGGCGTACGGAAGGGAAGAACATTAACAGAAAAAAAGATTCCATGTGTACTGAGGCAAAAAAAGCATGAAGGTCCTCCATGAAGTACCGGGGAGGGGGGGTGATTGAGCCGTGAGAGAAAAAATGGCAAAGGGGACCATTCAGTGTTTTGAGAGAAAAAACTAAGAGAGGCATGGGTTCTCTTGTTTTGGAGAAAGGAAGTGGTAGGTTTCACCTTCTCGATTTTTTGGTTTTCATGGCTTTTAGGGGTAGAAAACCAAGACCGCAAGGGAGCTCACTAGTTGTAGATCAAGCGCAAAAGAAGAAAAACAAAGGGGGGCATTTGGTTTGGAGAAGGAGAAAACCGAAAGAGGGAGTAGAGGGAATTGGCTGGGGTTTTTGGAGAGATTTTTGGATTGAAACTGGTTTTTCTAGGTTTGGAAGGAGCATTTCGAGCCATGGGTTTTTCTTTCTTTCTTTTCTAAGTTTCTTCTCCTTCGAGGAGTTTTTTGCATTGCAGAGTTGCATAGAGCCACTAAGAGAGAGAATCAGAGAGGCTTTCTTTAGAGGATATCAAAAGTTCTTTGCAGTCGTTCGCCATTGCTAGCATCATTATCGTTTTATTCAAGGAGTTTATGATCTTATATTACTCCCCATTCATAGTGGGAACCTTCGAGCCATCATTTTTCGCGAACATAGGAGGATCTCAACAGAAGCTTTTTCACCGCTAGAATCAATCGTTTCTGTGCCCATGATGTACCAGGTAATGGTCTCTCTCTAATATATACTCAATTTTCCTTTGTTCCTTAGGAATCGATAAAGCCGAGCCTAATTGATAGATTCGTAGTTTAGTCATATGAAGTTGGAGTGTTTTAAGCAAATAATACTTGATTTGAACCTTTGTCATCATGTTTAAACAGAAGAAAGCGTTGAAACAGAATCTGCAACCCAGATTTAGAAAGCATTGTTTTGAATTTAGATTTAGGTTACAAATTCTATTTCAATGTTTTATTCAGTTTAAACATGATGACAGAGGTTCCAATTTAAACAGCCCATTTTCTTTTTATTTCTTTCTGGCCCATTTCGTTTGTGCTTTAATGACCCATCTTTGACTTCCTTTTTCTAGCCCATTTCTTTGTCCTTTTTGAGCCCAAGCAAAAGGAGAACGAGGCCCGGGTCCACATGCTCTCTCCTTTGCATGACCAACATGAAAAGAAGAAGAAGAAAGAATGAACGCAGCAAAGAGAGTGACCGTGAGGGAAAGGAGATAGCAAGCAGCTCAAGCAAATAGGGTCTTCTACTATGGTGTGAGCTAGCGTAAGGAAGGGAAAAACATTAACAGAGAAAAGATTCCATGTGTACTGAGGCGAAAAGAGCATGAGGGTCGATGAAATACCGGGGAGGGGGGTGATTGAGCCGTGAGAGAAAAAATGGCAAAGGGGACCATTCAGTGTTTTGAGAGAAAATACTTAGAGAGGCATGGGTTCTCTTGTTTTGGAGAAAGGAAGTGGTAGGTTTCACCTTCTCGATTTTTTGGTTTTCACGGCTTTTAGGGGCAAAAAACCAAGACCGCAAGGGAGCTCACTGGTTGCAGATCAAGCGCAATAGAAGAAAAACCAAGGGGGGCATTTTGTTTGGAGAAGGAGAAAACTGGAAGAGGGAGCAAAGGTGATTGGCTGGGTTTTTTGGAGAGATTTTTGGATTGAAGCTGGTTTTTCTAGGTTTGGAAGGAGGATTTTGAGCCATGGGGTTTTTTTTTTCTTTTCTAACTTTCTTCTCCTTTGAGGAGTGTTTTATGCATTGGAGAGTTGCAGAGAGCCACTAAGAGAGAGAATTAGAGAGGCTTTCTTTAGAGGATATCAAAAAATCCTTGTAGTCGTTCGCCATTGCTAGCATCATTATCGTCTTATTCGAGGAGTTTATGATCATATATTACTCTCCATTCGCAGTGGGAACCTTCGAGCCATCGTTTTTGGCAAATTTAGGAGGATCTCAACAGAAGCATTATCACTGCCAAAATAAATCGTTTTCGTGTCCATCATGTACCAGGTAATGGTCTATCTCTCTAATATTTTCTAAATTTTTCTTAGTAACTTAGGAATTGATAAATCGGAGCCTGATTGATAGATTTGTAGTTTAGTCATATGAAATTTGAGTGTTTTAAGCAAATAATGCTTGATTTGAACCTCTGTCATCATGTTTAAACTGAAGAAAGCGTTGAAATAGAATCTGTAACCCGAATTTAGAAAGCATTATTTTGAAATTAGATTTGGGTTACAAATTATGTTTCAACGCTTTCTTCAATTGAAACATGATGATAGAGGTTCCAATTTAAATAGCCCATTTTCTTTTTAGTTCTTTTTGGCCCATTTCGTTTGTGCTTTAATGACCCATCTTCGACTTCCCTTTTCTAGCTCATTTCATTGTCCTTTTTGAGCCCAAGCAAAAGGAGAACGAGGCTTGAGTCCGCATGCTCTCTCCTTTGCATGACCAGCATGAAAAAGAAGAAGAAAGAATAAACGCAGCGAAGGGAGTGACCGTGAGGGAAAGGAGATAGCAAGCCACTCAAGCAAATATGGTCTTCTTGTATGGTGTGAGCTGGCCTACAGAAGGGAAGAACATTAACAGAAAAAAGATTCCATGTGTACTGAGGCAAACGAAGCATGAGGGTCCTCGATGAAGTATCGGGGAGAGGGGGTGATTGAGCCGTGAGAGAAAAAATGGCAAAGGGGACCATTCAGTGTTTTGAGAGAAAATACTTAGAGAGGCATGGGTTCTCTAGTTTTGGAGAAGGGAAGTGGTAGGTTTCCTCTTCTCGATTTTTGGGTTATCCCGGCTTTTAGGGGCAGAAAACCAAGACCGCAAGGGAACTCACTGGTTGGAGATCAAGTGCAAAAGAAGAAAAACCAAGGGGGGCATTTTGTTTGGATAAGGAGAAAACCGGAAGAGGGAGCAGAGGGGATTGGTTGAGTTTTCTATAGAGATTTTTGGATTGAAGCTGGTTTATCTAGGTTTGGAAGGAGGATTTCGAGTCATGGGGGGTTTTTTCTTTTCCTTTCTAACTTTCTTCTCCTTTGAGGAGTGTTTTTTTCATTGGGGAGTTGCAGAGAGCCACTAAAAGAGAGAATTAGAGAGGCTTTCTTTAGAGGATATCCAAAGTTCCTTGCAATCGTTCGCCATTCCTAGCATCATTATCATCTTATTCAAGTAGTTTATGATCTTATGTTACTCTCCATTCGCAGTGGGAACCTTTGAGCCATCGTTTTTGGCGAACTTAGGAGAATCTTAACAGAAGCTTCATCACCGCTAAAATCAATCGTTTCCGTGTCCATCATGTACCAGGTAATGGTCTCTCTCTAATATATACTCAATTTTCCTTTGTTCCTTAGTGATGGATAAAGCCGAGCCTGATTGATAGATTTGTAGTTTAGTAATATGAAATTGGAGTGTTTTAAGCAAATAATGCTTGATTTGAACCTCTGTTATCATGTTTAAACTGAAAAAAGCGTTGAAACAGAATCTGTAACCCAGATTTAGAAAGCATTATTTTTAAATTAGATTTGGGTTACAAATTCTGTTTCAACGCTTTCTTCAGTTGAAACATGATGACAGAGGTTCCAATTTAAATAGCCCATTTTCTTTTTATTTCTTTTTGGCCCATTTCGTTTGTGCTTTAATGACCCATCTTTGACTTCCTTTTTTCTAACCCATTTCTTTGTCCTTTTTGAGCCCAAGCAAAAGGAGAACGAGGCCCGGGTCCACATGCTCTCTCTTTTGCATGACCAGCATGAAAAGAAGAAGAAGAAAGAATGAACGTAGCAAAGGGAGTGACCGTGAGGGAAAGGAGATAGCAAGCCACTCAAGCAAATAGGGTCTTCTTCTTATATGGTGTGAGTTGGCGTACGGAAGGGAAGAACATTAACAAAAAAAAGATTCCATGTGTATTGAGGCGAAAAAAGCATGAGGGTCCTCAATGAAGTACCGGGAAGGGGGGTGATTGAGCCGTGAGAGAAAAAATGGCAAAGGGGACCATTCAGTGTTTTGAGAGAAAAAACGAAGAGAGGCATGGGTTCTCTAGTTTTGGAGAAGGGAAGTGGTAGGTTTCATCTTCTCGATTTTTGGGTTTTCACGGCTTTTAGGGGCAGAAAGCCAAGACTGCAAGGGAGCTCACTGGTTGCAGATCAAGCGCAAAAGTAGAAAAACCAAGGGGGGCATTTGGTTTGGAGAAGGAGAAAATCGGAAGAGGGAGCAGAGGGGATTGGCTGGGTTTTTTGGAGAGATTTTTGGATTGAAACTGGTTTTTCTAGGTTTGGAAGGAGGATTCCGAGCCATGGGGGGTTTTTTTTTTCTTTTCAAACTTTCTTCTACTTCGAGGAGTGTTTTTTGCATTGGAGAGTTGCAGAGAGCCACTAAGAGAGAGAATCGGAGAGGCTTTCTTTAGAGGATATCAAAAGTTCCTTGCAGTCGTTTGCCATTGCTAGCATCATTATCGTCTTATTCAAGGAATTTCTGATCTTATATTACTCCCCATTCGCAATGGGAACCTTCGAGCCATCGTTTTTGGCGAACTTAGGAGAATCTCAATAGAAGCTTTTTCACCGCCAGAATCAATCGTTTCCGTGTCCATCATGTACCAGGTAATGGTCTCTCTCTAATATATACTCAATTTTCCTTTGTTCCTTAGGAATCGATAAAGTCAAGCCTGATTGACAGATTCGTAGTTTAGTCATAGGAAGTTGGAGTGTTTTAAGCAAATAATTTTTCATTTGAACCTCTGTCATCATGTTTAAACTTAAGAAAGCGTTAAAACAGAATCTGTAACCCAGATTTAGAAAGCATTGTTTTGAATTTAGATTTGGGTTACAAATTCTGTTTCAACGCTTTTTTCAGTTTAAACATGGTGACAGAGGTTCCAATTTAAACAACCCATTTTCTTTTTTTTCCTTTTTGGCCCATTTCGTTTGTTCTTTAATGACCCATCTTTGACTTCCTTTTTCTAGCTCATTTCATTGTCCTTTTTGAGCCCAAGCAAAAGGAGAACGAGGCTCGAGTCCGCATGCTCTCTCCTTTGCATGACCAGCATGAAAAAGAAGAAGAAAGAATAAACGCAGCGAAGGGAGTGACCGTGAGGGAAAGGAGATAGCAAGCCACTCAAGCAAATATGGTCTTCGGAAGGGAAGAACATTAACAGAAAAAAGATTCCATGTGTACTGAGGCAAAAAAAGCATGAGGGTCCTCGATGAAGTATCGGGGAGAGGGGGTGATTGAGCCGTGAGAGAAAAAATGGCAAAGGGGACCATTCAGTGTTTTGAGAGAAAATACTTAGAGAGGCATGGGTTCTCTAGTTTTGGAGAAGGGAAGTGGCAGGTTTCATCTTCTCAATTTTTGGGTTATCCTGGCTTTTAGGGGTAGAAAACCAAGACCGCAAGGGAACTCACTGGTTGGAGATCAAGCGCAAAAGAAGAAAAACCAAGGGGGGCATTTTGTTTGGATAAGGAGAAAATCGGAAGAGGGAGCAGAGGGGATTGGCTGAGTTTTCTATAGAGATTTTTGGATTGAAGCTGGTTTATCTAGGTTTGGAAGGAGGATTTCGAGTCATGGGGGTTTTTTTTCTTTTCCTTTCTAACTTTCTTCTCCTTTGAGGAGTGTTTTTTGCATTGGGGAGTTGCAGAGAGCCACTAAGAGAGAGAATCAAAGAGGCTTTCTTTAGAGGATATCAAAAGTTTCTTGTAGTCGTTCGCCATTGCTAGCATCATTATCATCTTATTCAAGGAGTTTATGATCTTATATTACTCCCCATTTGCAGTGGGAACCTTCGAGCGATCGTTTTTGGCAACTTAGGAGGATCTCAACAGAAGCTTTATCACCGCCGAAATCAATCGTTTCCGTTTCCATCATGTACCTGGTAATGGTCTCTCTCTCTAATATGTACTAAATTTTCCTTTGTTCCTTAGGAATTGATAAAGCGGAGCCTGATTTATAGATTCGTAGTTTAGTCATATGAAATTGGAGTGTTTTAAGTAAATAATGCTTGATTTGAACCTTTGTTATCATATTTAAACTGAAGAAAGCGTTGAAACAGAACCCAGATTTAGAAAGCATTGTTTTGAATTTAGATTTAGGTTACAAATTCTATTTCAACGCTTTCTTCAGTGTAAACATGATGACGGATGTTCCAATTTAAACAACCCATTTTCTTTTTATTTCTTTTTGGCCCATTTTGTTTGTGCTTTAATGACCCATCTTTGACTTCCTTTTTCTAGCCCATTTCTTTGTCCTTTTTGAGCCCAAGCAAAAGAAGAACGAGGCCCGTGTCCACATGCTCTCTCATTTGCATGACCAGCATCAAAAGAAGAAGAAGAAAGAATGAACGCAGCAAAGGGAGTGACCTTGAGGGAAAGGAGATAGCAAGCAACTCAAACAAATAGGGTCTTCTACTATGGTGTGAGTTGGCATGTGAAAGGGAAGAACATTAACAGAAAAAAGATTCCATGTGTACTGAGGCGAAAAGAGCATGAGGGTCCTTGATGAAGTATCGGGGAGGGGGGTGATTGAGCCGTGAGAGAAAAAATGGCAAAGGGGACCATTCAGTGTTTTGAGAGAAAAAAAACTAAGAGAGGCATGGGTTCTCTAGTTTTGGAGAAGGGAAGTGGTAGGTTTCATCTTCTCGATTTTTTGGTTTTCACGGCTTTTAGGGGCAGAAAACCAAGACCGCAAGGGAACTCACTAGTTGCAGATCAAGCACAAAAGAAGAAAAACCAAAAGGGGCATTTGATTTGGAGAAGGAGAAAACCGAAAGGAGTAGAGTGGATTGGCTGGGTTTTTAGGAGAGATTTTTGGATTGAAACTGGTTTTTCTAGGTTTGGAAGGAGGATTTTAAGCCATGGGGGTTTTCTTTTCTTTTCTAACTTTCTTCTCCTTCGAGGAGTGTTTTTTGCATTAGAGAGTTGCAGAGAGCCACTAAGAGAGAGAATCAGAGAGGCTTTCTTTAGAGGATATCAAAAGTTCCTTGCAGTCGTTTGCCATTGCTAGCATCATTATCGTCTTATTCAAGGAGTTTATGATCTTATATTACAACCCATTCGCAGTGGGAACCTTCGAGCCATCGTTTTTCGCGAACTTAGGAGGATCTCAATAGAAGCTTTTTCACCGCCAGAATCAATCGTTTCCGTGTCCATCATGTACCAGGTAATGGTCTCTCTCTAATATATACTCAATTTTCCTTTGTTCCTTAGGAATTGATAAAGCCGAGCCTGATTGATAGATTCGTAGTTTAGTCATATGAAATTGGAGTGTTTTAAGCAAATAATGTTTGATTTGAACCTCTGTCATCATGTTTAAACTGAAGAAAGCGTTGAAATAGAATCTATAACCCAGATTTAGAAAGCATTGTTTTGAATTTAGATTTGGGTTACAAATCTGTTTCAACGCCTTCTTCAGTTGAAACATGATGACAGAGGTTCCAATTTAAACAACCCATTTTCTTTTTCTTTTTTTCTTTTTGGCCCATTTCGTTTGTGCTTTAATGACCCATCTTTGACTTCCTTTTTTCTAGCTCATTTCTTTGTCCTTTTTGGGCCCAAGCAAAAGGAGAACACGGCTCAAGTCCACATGGTCTCTTCTTTGCATGACCATCATGAAAAAAAGAAGAAGAAAGAATGAACGCAGCAAAGGGAGTGACCGTGAGGGAAAGGAGATAGCAAGCAACTCAAGTAAATAGGGTCTTCTAGTATGGTGTGAGCTGGCGTACGGAAGGGAAGAACATCAATAGATAAAAGATTCCACCTGGGAGAGGGGGTGATTGAGCCGTGAGAGAAAAAAATGGCAAAGGAGACCATTCAGTGTTTTGAGAGAAAACACTAAGAGAGGCATGGGTTCTCTAGTTTTGGAGAAGGGAAGTGGTAGGTTTCATCTTCTCGATTTTTGGGTTTTCATGGCTTTTAGGGGCAGCAAACCAAGACCACAAGGGAGCTCACTGGTTGTAGATCAAGCGCAAAAGAAGAAAAAACAAGGGGGGCATTTTGTTTGGAGAAGGAGAAAACCGGAAGAGGGAGCAGAGGGGATTGGCTAGGTTTTCTAGAGAGATTTTTGGATTGAAATTGGTTTTTCTAGGTTTAGAAGGAGGATTTCGAGCCATGGGATTTTTTTTTTTTCTAAGTTTCTTCTCCTTCGAGGAATGTTTTTTGCATTGGAGAGTTGCAGAGAGCCACTAAAAGAGAGAATCAGAGAGGCTTTCTTTAGAGGATATTGAAAGTTCCTTGTAGTCGTTCGCCATTGCTAGCATCATTATCGTCTTATTCAAGGACTTTATTATCTTATATTACTCCCCATTTGCAGTGGGAACCTTCGAGCCATCGTTTTTCGCGAACTTAGGAGGATCTCAACAGAAGCTTTTTCACCGCCAGAATCAATTGTTTCCATGTCCATCCTGTACCAGGTAATGGTCTCTCTCTTATATATACTCAATTTTCCTTTGTTCCTTTGGAATTGATAATGCCGAGCCTGATTAATATATTCGTAGTTTAGTCATATGAAATTGGAGTGTTTTAAGCAAATAATGCCTGATTTGAACCTCTGTCGTCATGTTTAAACTTAAGAAAGCATTGAAACAGAATTTGTAACCCAGATTTAGAAGGCATTGTTTTGAATTTAGATTTGGGTTACAAATCTGTTTCAACGCTTTCTTCGGTTGAAACATGATGACAAAGGTTCCAATTTAAACAACCCATTTTCTTTTTCTTTTTTTCTTTTTGGCCCATTTCGTTTGTGCTTTAATGACCCATCTTTGACTTCCTTTTTCTAGCCATTTCTTTGTCCTTTTTGAGCCCAAGCAAAAGGAGAACGAGGCCCGGGTCCACGTGCTCTCTCCTTTGCATGAACAGCATGAAAATAAGAAGAAGAAAGAATGGATGCAGGAAAGGGAGTGACCGTGAGGGAAAGGAGATAGCTAGCGACTCAAGCAAACAGGGTCTTCTAGTATGGTGTGAGCTACCATACGGAAGGGAAGAACATTAACAGATAAAAGATTCCATGTGTACTGAGGTGAAAAAGGCATGAGGGTCCTCGATGAAGTACCGGGGAGGGGGGTGATTGAGCCGTGAGAGAAAAAATGGCAAAGGGGACCATTCAGTGTTTTGAGAGAAAAAACAATGGGTTCTCATGTTTTGGAGAAGGGAAGTGGTAGGTTTCATCTTCTCGATTTTTGGGTTTTCACAGCTTTTAGAGGCAGAAAAACAAGACCGCAAAGGAGCTCACTGGTTGCAGATCAAGCGCAATAGAAGAAAAACCAAGGGGGGCATTTGGTTTGGAGAAGAAGAAAATCAGAAGAGGAGCAGAGGGGATTGACTGGGTTTTTTGGATAGATTTTTGGATTGACGCTAGTTTTTCTAGGTTTGGAAGGAGGATTTCGAGCCATGGGATTTTTTTTTCTTTTCTAAATTTCTTCTCCTTCGAGGAGTGTTTTTTGCATTGGAGAGTTGCATAGAGCCACTAAGAGAGAGAATCAGAGAGGCTTTCTTTAGAGGATATCAAAAGTTCCTTGCAATCGTTCGCCATTGCTAGCATCATTATCGTCTTATTCACGGAGTTTTTGATCTTATATTACTCCCCATTCGCAGTAAGAACCTTCGAGCCGTCATTTTTCGCGAACTTAGGAGGATCTCAACAAAAGCTTTTTCACCGGCAAAATCTATCGTTTCCGTGTCCATCATGTTCCAGGTAATGGTCTCTCTCTAATATATACTCAATTTTCCTTTGTTCCTTAGGAATCAATAAAGCCGGGCATGATTGATAGATTCGTAGTTTAGTCATATGTAATTGGAGTATTTTAAGCAAATAATGCTTGATTTGAACGTCTATCATCATGTTTAAACTGAAGAAAGCGTTAAAACAGAATCTATAACCCAAATTTAGAAAGCATTATTTTGAATTTAAATTTGGGTTACAAATTCTATTTCAACGCTTTCTTCAGTTTAAACATGATGACAGAGGTTCCAATTAAACAACCCATTTTCTTTTTATTTCTTTTTGGCCCATTTCGTTTGTTCTTTAATGACCCATCTTTGACTTCCAATTTAGAAAGCATTTTCCAGCCCCCCTCCCTCACGCGCCTCATGCTGGCCGCTTCGAAACCGAAGAATCAGTTCCCTACTTCTTCTCGTTTTCCTTCCTTTTCTCTCTGGTTTCTTTCTTCTTCCTCTGCGTTCTTTTTGCTGCTGTTTCTTCCTTTTTCAGATCTGCACCCTTTTGTCTGAAAATCACCGACCTCAGCCAGCCATCTCCTCTCCTTTTTTTTTTCGCTTCTGCCCCCGATCTCTTTCCCAAAACCGAGCTCCCGGTTTTCGTTTTTTTTTTTTTTTAACCGAATGGTTTTCGTCTTTCTTCTCTCCCTCTCCCAAAAAACCAGAAACAGCCTCTCTGCACCTTTTTCTTTTCTTCAGTTCTCTCTCGCCAGAATCCTCCTCGGGCCAGACCTCTCTCTCGGGTTTTTTTTTCGTTTCGTTTCTTCCGTACAGAATCGCCTGTGCCGCTCTTTTCTCTGTCTTTCGGGCAACCAGAACTCCAGAAAAAACGCCTCCACTACCGAGAAAACCCAGAAAAGCCACCACCGTTCTTCTGTTCCCTCTCCCGCTCTCTCTAACCAGCCCTCTCTGTTTTTTCTTCAAAAACCGCCCCCCATCTCTCCGATTCTCTCTCTCCTCAGATCTGCTCCATCCCTCAGCTCTCTCCTGCCCAAAACCAGAAACCGCCTCCTCCCCGATTCTTCTCCGTCTCCTCCTTTCTCTCAGCTCCCGGCCATCGTTCTTCTCTGCCTCTCCAAAAACCCGCCCCGCTCTCCATAACAGAAAATCTTCTCCCCCTCTCGCCGCGTGACAGCGCAGCAAGGGAAGATTCCCTTGCTGGCGTCACGCCGGAGGGACCGGAACGGCGTCGGGCGTCTGCCTCCGTTTTCGGTCGAGCGCCCACCTCTCTCTCTGTCTCTGTGTGTTCTCTGTATAAGGCCAAGGGAAGGGAGGGGCTGGGCTTTGCTGCTGTTCTGTTTTTTTTTTCTTGGGCCTAAACTGCTTATGGGCTTCGAAATTGTAAGCTAGAGGGGCCAAGGGGAGAAATAAAGGGAGATGGGCCGAAAAGAAATGAAAGGGAAAAAGGCCTAAGGAGAATCGTATTAGGGCCGAGACTTTGTGAGGAAAAAGTGGGCCGCACTACGCCAGCCCAGCCGACCGATTTTATTTTTCGAATTTTCGATTTTTTTAATTAATTTTTTTTTAGGAAAATTTTTTTATCAAATTTTTTTTTATCTTTTCTATGAATTAATATGTTTTTATAGATGCAAAATAAATGGGCATTTAAAATAAAATAAACAAAAATTCGAGTATCAACAATCTTGCTTATTGTAGTGAAAACACTTGAAATTCTTATCTCTATTTCTCCTATTATTCCCATTTTTCTTGAAGTCTTGGCTTTCTTAGGCTTCCATTTTTCTTTAGAGGAACTCAACCTGGCATTAGCAATTAAGTGGGCCGACTCATACTTCTCATGATTTAACTTCTCTTCTTCAATCACACATTTGGTAATCGGGGTATTAACGCTCCAAGTCTCATTCTAAGCATTATAAGCAGCTTTAATCTAGTTGAATTCAGCTGACAGAACATTTAAGACTTGATGCACAATATAATCTTCTGAAAAAACAATTTTATGGGCTTTGAGTTTGGACTGAATGTGGACTATCTTCAGTATAAATTCTCTAACACCCACATTAGCATCATATCTCATATTTGTTAACTCATTTAGCAAGTTTCCAGCTTCAACTTTGTCCGAGACTCTATATTATTCTCTCATTGCTTTAAGGAACTGTCTTACATTTGTATTTTCCGGTAAACCACTAATGAGATGCTCAGAAATGAACCTCTTCATAGCAATGAGGCTAAGTCGGTTGGATGTTTCCCATCTAGCATAATGAGTCTTTTGATCTGCACTACTTTAATCATTGGGCTTGGAAGGTTCATCCTCACGTAAAACCAAGTCCATATCCACAATTCCCAAAACAAACTATATATTTTACTTCCACCTCTTGACGTTTAATCCAGTTAACATTTCAATTGTGGCATTGTTGTTGTTCACATTAAAAGTAACTATTTATCACACATAATGCAATATGATCAATTATGGGCAATAAGCTATTCCACAAAATAATTAATACATTATAAACACCCATTTGAGCAAAGCATATAATGCACTATTATTTTCCACAACATGAAGTTTGTAAAACAACAACAAAGAGAATTATATATAATTGTCAAGGATCCATTCCCTTTGGACAGACAAATCCTTTAAATTATATATCTTCATAATATCAATATATAGAGACAATAAGAAGAATTTCATATAAACATCAAGGGCTTATTTGCTATGTGCAAACAAGACCTTTAAATTATACATCTCCATTATCTCAACATAGAGGGGAATTACATATAATTTTTCAATTATACATCCCCATCTTTTATTGGGAATTTATCTCCATACAATTTTCAAATTAATATACACAATGACCCTCTTTGGGCGGATAATTATATATACTAATTTTTATCAATAGGAACTCCAAATTTTTTTATAATGTTCAATTTAATCAATGTCCAAAATTTATCAAATAATATGAAGCACTTTACAACATGTGCTTTCCAAGATCATAGTCCAATTATCAAACAACAATTTTTGCCACAATTTTTTTAATTTTTTTTTAAATATAATTTCATTTTTATTTAATTTATTATTATTTTTTAATGGCCAAAATTGGCCAAACAAGCTCGGGCCAGAAAATTCTAGCCCGCGGCCCGCCTGGGCTTCTTCCAGAAGCCAAGATTCTAGGCTTGCGCCTAGAATCTCTTGAGGCCCAAATTTTGGGCTTCTACCCAGACGTCAACAAGCCAAAAAACGGGTTGAGTTCGCACCTGGCCCGGCTGGAGGTCTTCTTCCACCTCCAACCGAAACCCTGAGGTCTATAAACCAGGTCACACGACCTAGTTTCGACCCGAAGCTCAAAAAATCATGTTTTATGCTTGATTTTTGTGAGATATTTCAAGAGTTTTGATTCTAACACCATTATAAATAGATTAGAGTGAATTAAACAAAGAACTAATTAACAAATCATCAATTTTCAACCTTCAAAATTTTCGGATCTTATACCCATGGCCGAAATTCGATTTTCTCAAGTTTAAGGCCAAAAAACTCACCTTAATGCAACAAAAAAAAATTCTAATATATATATATATAGCAATATCCATGCAACAATTTATAACATACTTCATTCAATTGCAAGTAATTTAAAAAAATTTAGAACTTTTCAAGGTACAAACCCTAGAATTTCAAATTCGAAATTCTCTCTCAATTTTCAACGAAAATATATAAATTATATATGGTTGGAAAGATCTGGACATGTAGAATAAAAACCCTAAGGTTTCAGAATCAATCGATCAAAGAGTCCACATGAAAAAATAACGACAACATTCGGTTCAAGAGAAGAAATTTTGAATTTGTTCATAAAAAAAATATAATAATTAATTTTGGGTTCTACAATCGTATATGACTAGCTCTGATACCACATGTAAATTTTTCTCAATATGAATAATCAATAAATTAAGAACGAATTTTACCAAAAAAAAATAAATTAAGAACGAATTTGATCCATATATGATAACTTATATATACAGCGAAATTAAAACGTGTATGTTTGAGCCATAACCCCACTTGATGAAAAACAGATCAAACTGACGGTGAATGTCAGATCTTCTTTTTTATGACTTATTTCAGTATAGTAACTTTTAATGAGATTAAGCAACTGATAGGTATAACCTACCATTTTATAGGCTAGAGAGGGGATCTAACAAACCCTAATCAATAGCATGTTAACTGGGCCCCTCCTATTACGAGTTTCGGTTAAACACAATTGCCTACACTTTGCTGCTCAACTAGGCCCGTTATTAATAGATGCTATAACTTAATTCAATAAAATTACTTAAGGGTTTAAAATATATTGGAATATACATTAACACGATTATTTAAAATAGAAAATTGATTAATTAATGTAAGCACATTATAAAAAATTTCCAACATAGACTAGTCAGACTTCTGTCATATGTGATTTTAGAGCATAAAAATTCTTCGCCGGAGATGGTCTAGCGACATAGAAATCGTCGGCCAACTAGTGTATGGCAATGACGAGATGTAGGACAAAATAGACGGTGCGAGGAGTACTTTGGGGCAGTGAGTAGGGTTCTCGTGGGTGTTCGGCTAAAAAGTTTTGGGTGTCGCAGGTGAGCGTTCGGTGAGGAAGCTCAGAGAGGACGATCGAGAGAGGCGGTCTGCATGGAGGAAAAGTGCAGAAGAAAAAGACAAAAAAAAGGGAAAAAGAAAAATGAGAAAAAGAAAAAAAGAGCCAAAAAAAAGCAAGAAATAGGAAAATAAAAAGAAAGAAGAAAGAAAATGGGCTTTGGGCTTGTTAGTAGGGTGGGCTAGTGCTTCATGGCCCAGGTGAAAGTTTGGGCCGATAACAAAAGATTGGAATGGGCTATTTGAAAATTTTCGGGTGCCAATAATTTTTTTTTAGTGGAGTGGATAAAAAAAGTTGATGTAAATGAAGATTTATGCTTTTTTCTTTCATACTGAAAAAGAAAATCATAAAAAAAAAAAAGAATTCCCTCTATCAGATAGACTGAACAATTGTCATTGGAATGAATTATGAATATTCAATATAGAATTTTTCAAATTAATGGATACAAAATCTATTTGAAAAAATCAAAAAAAGGTTATCACTGAAATAAAACGATAATAATATATTAAGCATTTCCACATTTTACGATTAGTTTCTTTGATTGGTGGGGGTTCGTTCAATAATTTTTATTTAAACCAAGGGGAATAGAATATAGGATGTATAAAGTGCCCCCTTGTCTATATAATTACATATATTTACAATTATTTATGAGACCAAATCAAATACAAAATGAAATTCCTAAAGTGAGTTTCAAAGAAAATAGATATGTTATATGTATATAACTTGGTTATTTCTTAATCCAATTTGTATGAGCACAATTAGTGAATTTTGCTATCTTATATTATTAATTAATTCTTATTATATGGGGCATAAGGCTTTCCGAAGTAACTAACTTAAACCTCAATATGAATATTCAATATTCAAAGTATAAGGGCATGTACATACGATGAAAAGCGCATTCAACCTCTTTTGCAACCCCTTTTGCAACCTCTTTTTCTTTATTTCCAATTCTTTGAATCTAGTGCCTAGATCACAACTCAATTTAATTCCATCTATTTGTATCTTAGTTGAATTTAATTTGTGAAAAAATAGTATCTAAAAAATAATAGAATCATTAAAAATCAGAAATAAGAATCACATAATATCCAATATTTAACTCTTAAAGAGTAGAAAAGATAGTTCAAAAGGAAAACCTTTCTTCATTGTAATAATAGATATTTATATCTATATATAAAATAGATATTCCCGGGACCAGAAGGATTCGAACCTCCGAATAGCAGGACCAAAACCCATTGCCATACCACTTGGCAACGCCCCATTTTTTAAAGATACATACATCTTGATCAATCCTCCTGATCTGTTTTTAACTGATACGAATTGAAAATAAAATCTCCCACATGTCATAAGCTTTTATTTTGTATTCAACCGAGACTTAATACTGTAGGTAATCTAGAAACAACGAAACCCACCAAATATGATTCAAGAAGTAGTTTGTGGACTTGTTTTACCGCCTCCGGTTAAAATGGATATGTCTACAATCCACTCAGATCCACGTGTAGCTGGGCTTGGATTTCTAGCTTGAGTTGGTGCATGTTGGCGCAGGCAGGCATTGGAGATCGCCGACAGACATCGTGCGGATGAGGTTAATTTTTTTCTTAATAAATCAAATCTTAAAGACGAGAGCATATCCTCCCTCGGTGAATGTTGCTGAGACGACTGTTTTGTAGAGGCGACGTCACCTTCATCCTATCGTAACGTTTTGCATAGCTTGCAATGAGTATTTCACGGGCGATGCTATTTACTAAGAATGACGAGTTAGGGTCAAATAAACAACTAATTACGTGTTAGATACATTCAGTGTACAACTAATTCACCAATTTTCGAATGGATTATGCTTGCATTTACATGATCTTTTCTTGTGAATGTTTTTTTGTGGTCCCTTCTTTGGAGTTTTGATTTGCACACGTATTTTTTGTAGGCAAATTGAACGATGGATCACTAATTAATCATTTAAATTGAGAAAGGCGTGCTTGCCATTATTAATAATAGAAAGAACGATTTGATATCATCATGCTTTGATTATTTTTGTTATATGTCTTTGACAATTTCGTTTGCAATCTGGTGGAAATAGATGGATTATTTTATGTTTCATTTGTTAAGGGTAGCTTGGTTGCCCTTAACTAACTGAGAATATGGCAATAGGTGGTGCGATTCCTGGGTTTTGATCCTTGACGGGAGTTTCAACATTATGATCCAAGTCAGGTGTCTGATTTCGCCACACATGAAATTGAAAGGTTTGGCTTCAAGACATTTTCTTACTAAAAATCAACAGTGTCAAAATATGAGCTAAAATATGGATCATTGATCCATTTTGCCATACCTAGATTCAAGAAAATTTCTTGCTGAAAATCAAAAGCGTTGATATCAGCAGTTGGGATATATATACAATACAAAGGCGGCACACATCTTCTTCAACGTGGTTCTGACTTGTGAGGTGATGACTTAGTAATTGACCTGTTTCCATTTAGAACATTATGATCCCAACAGCTGATTGGTAGAAAATTCAGAGCTGACAAACCGCGCGGCCTTGAGAGAGCACTTTCTGTATGTCTATACTACGTCTATACGCCCTACAGGGCGCGGGAACACTTAGGATTGACTACTTGGGCGATCGAGCGGTCTTGTCATGGGCGTGAAGCATGATGTTTTCCTTGGGTTAGAACAAGGGACGAGTCCCAATCTGTCCCTGCTGCCGGAGAACGGAGATAACCCGTGTCGGTGTCGGAGCGAAAAGTGGCCACTAAGGGTAATCTGAATAGATCTTACTAGTGAGTAGTGCGTAAGGAAATTGAATGGGTTGGTTACAATGGGATTGCAGGTGGGCAATGTGGACAACGTGAGGAGAAAGTTTCAAGAGGCGCTTGGGGCCACAGTATCTCTTTTCCTTCTTAGATCTTAGCAAGTGATTGTGCTGAGTCTGGACTTCCCTATAGGAAAACATTGTTGGATTGCCCGTATGAAGCAATTCAGTGATAGTTAAATGAATTTGAGTTCTAAGTTCACTCTCACTAGGGAGAAAATTATGGACTTTTCGATCACGTAATCTCTAAGATATTAACTAAGATGGAATTGATGATGATTCTTGGCTCTCGAATAAAGTTGAGGGGGGACCCGACAACCGGGAAGCTGAGTATGCTAATGCAGATATAAATTAGCCGGCCAGGCATCTTTGAGATATTTAGGAATCGATTTTTCTCAATCATTCGGCATAGTATCCTACAAAGACAGGAGGTTGTCTTATTTAGAATGAAAAAGGCCGAGTAAAATGTCATCGATGTCGCCCCGTACAGAATTTATTCTTAGATACAATGTGGAAAAGCTGAAGGGCAACGATACATCTCTCATCCCCCGGGTTTAAAAATTAAATAATGAGGTAAATGCACAAGATGGAAGCTGTGAAAGAAGCTTTTCATAACAAGGAAAGGAAAGCAGTGGTGGAGAACAACCCGAACAGCCACCGCAACTGAGCCAGCCTTGTGTCGAAATGAGCAAAATTGGAGTCCGGGGAGGATCCTCCAGTGCTCGTGGTGGTTAACGTGGCCGGTGGAGGCGGTGCTAGTTGAGGGACATCACATGTTCCGGAGGTTGCATTTGCCTGCTCATGTGTGACACAGAACATTTCGGGATTCAAATCATCTTTCATTAATGTCCTCTTTCTATCTCTCTCATATGACTATGAAGAGACTTAAATACAGGCCTATTCCCAATTAATTCATTAACTGAAAAGAAGTTTATAAAGGAAAAGAAAATAGTTACCTTGCAATATGAAATGCTATCACACCCACAAGTTAAATGGCCATTTGCTTCATCTACAGCTGCTGGAGCTCCACCTCCATCACTTCTCTACAAAAACAATGGAAGCCAAAATCAGCAATAGACAGACAGCTACTTTCCTGTTACAGTATCCTTCTACAGAAGAAGCTTACTCCTTGACTAAAAATTAAATTCTCACAGGAAAAAGGAGAGAGAGAGAGGAGAGATCAAGGAATTCCTGGCAAAACTTGGTAAAAGTCAATGGCGATGAAGTTTGGCCACCTTTTACCGGCTACTTCATAACAAGTATTCGTCATGCTAATCAAGTTAGCGGATTATCCATACAGACTGCTGATGTGTTTGGATTATCAGGGAAATAGTTCTCCAGAACCAGGGATATCGATGTGGTGCTCATTGGGGAAGATTCAGCACGATTTGGGCACTTACCCGCCACCATCCCCGCATCTCCATTTGAAAGTCAGCATATCATACAAGGCAAGAAAACATCAACATCTGAACAATGTCACGTCAGCTGTATTAAGTAATAGACCTCCCTTACCTTATGTTGGTGATGATGATGGCAGACCGGTGGTGTTCGTGGTGTTCCCGGTGTTCCCGTATGTTGCCTTTGTGTTGAATGCGTGAGCTGCTTAAATATTGTGCGGTGTATGTGCGTACTATGTGCGTCCCGTGAGAATGATTGAAGTAAATTCATGTTGTCATTTAGCATATTATGATGGTTGCTTCACTTCTCTTTACCCTCCTTACCGTAACTTCCCTTCTTACACACGTACACCACACAATATGCGTGAGCTGCTTAAATATTGTGTGGTGTACGTGCGTAATATGTGCGTCCTGTGAGAATGACTGAAGTAAATTCTTGTTGTCATTTAGCATATTGTGATGGTTGCTTCACTTCCCTTTGCCTTTTTGCTTGATGCCAACAACAAAAAACTTCAATGCCATCGATTTTTTGTCCATTTATATTACAAGCACCTCCTTCCTCCATTTTGATCCTCAGCTCGTACTCGCATCACTCCCCAGAAATGGCTCAAAACAGTATGGAAGGAGGTGGCTGATTCTACTCATGGAAAAGGAAAAGATTCCGTGTAGCAAAGATCTTCTAAGAGAAAATATCAGCAGAGAAGAGAAAAAGGGGAGGTGGATGATTGATTTCTTCTTACAGAAAATATTGGCACCGATGATTAATCTCTTAAGAGAAAATATTGGTAGAGCAGAGAAAAATGAGAGGTCCATCATTGATTTCTTCTGACAGAGAATATTTGCAGCGATGATTGATAAAATATTGGCAGAGCAAAGAAAAAGAAGAGGTTCGTGATTAGTTTCTTCTTAGAGAAACTAGCTCTCGATCAATGAGCCCCTCCTCTCTCTCCCTCCTCCTCTCATCCACCTCCAGCCTCAATAAAAGGACGCGCGCACCTCCTCCAATCTCCATCCCTCCTTTGTTCTCCATCTGAAAAGAAGATATGTATCCCATCTTCCTTTTGATGATTTTAATGATGGGGCCTCTAGTTGCCCCATTTCAGGCTCGTCCATCGGCGTAATTCCTGCACCACCCCCGCCACTGCCGAATACGCCATATATGTCCATGGTGTCGGATAATCAACCACTCGGTGCGATCCTAGCAACAAGATCAAGTCCGGTTTTCACCTTTGATAATCACCACCCACCACTAGCCTCACCCCCACATCGACCACCCCTTCCCATCATGACGAAACCACAGCCACTGCTGCCATCGCTGCCACTATATATGTCTGCGGCTTCGGACAATCAACCGCTCGGTGCCATCCCAGCAGCAAGATGGGACCCGATTTTCAACATCTATAATCACCAACTGCCACCCCTTACTATCGTCCCAGAACCACTGCCATCACCTAGTGGGTAAAAGGGTGAATGCACTCACTGGTTTGCTTAAGGAGAAAAAAATAGTACAATAAAATCTCCTATGGTGGTGTTCCTACTGCTAGTGATGATGATGGCAGACCGGTGGTGTTCTCGTATGTTTCCTTCCTGTGGTGTTCCTGGTGTTCCTATATGTTGCCTTTGTGTTGAATGTGTGAGCTGCTTAAATATTGTGTGGTGCACGTGTGTAACATGTGCGGTGTACGTGTGTAATATGCCCATCCCATGAGAATGACTAAAGTATATTCCTATTGTCATTTAGCATATTGTGATGGTTGCTTCACTTCCCTTCGCCCTTCTTACTATATGCAATCTTAATCTTATGAGATATCATTTCACTTTAATATGATAACCAATCAAGAAAATTTTAAGATTAGAAAAAGAAAGATAAAGAAAAAAGGGGAGGCAGTTGAGTGCAACCATGATGGATAAATGTTGAAGTGTCGAAAATCCTACTAAAAGCAAAACCGGAAACCCTTTTTGGTTGCGATGAAAAGCTTTGACCTCATTAGCTTAACGAGAGAGAACAAATCCCCCACTTTCATTTACACTTTTTTATTTCTTTTTCCCTTTTTATCCCTCTCTTGTCTTGTCTTTTTCTCACCTCTACGCACGCCAGACTAGCAAAAGAGGGAGATACCCATTTTGTCCTTCTTCATTTTGTCTTCATTCCCCACATGGTCTACTTCGAGCACGCCTAGACACCAAGTTCGGAGCGAATCACCTCCTATCACCGCCGGCCGGCCGAGCACATGCACTCACCGGATCTGGCACAGATCCAACGACCATCACCGCCACCCTTCATCCTTGTAGATCTATAACCAGTCGTGGTTGGCGGAACACGAGACTCCCAAAAGAAATGACAAAATGAGAACATATAAAGTGAGATGGCAGCAATATGGACTTAAATAAGAGATACTAATGCAAAACTAATTATTAAATTAATTGGAAAAAGGTTATTAACCAATCTAATTGAAGATTGTGAATTTTATAAACAAATAAAAGTGATAACTATTTAGAAATTTGATGGAAAAATATAAATGTATCCAATAACTTAATTGGAGAAAAGCTGGTAAATGCTTGTAATTCCATATAATAGTTTATCAATCTAAGCCATTGGTGAAAAGGCAAATCAAAATTGGGTCAAAGGTAAGAGATGTTTTGTTCTTGTCATATATAAGAGAATTTGGTGATTAAAAGATTGATTTTGTTAACTAGCTTAAATGAGAAATTGAACGCAAAGGTAGTTGGTAATATAATTGGAGAAGAATTAATAATTAATATTCACAATAATCATTGTATTGGTCATTTCTAAAGGTTTTGGTAAATGTAAAATTCATTTAGTAAGAGAAATAAAAATTGGTAAATGATATCAAGAGGTAGTAATTTAACAATAAATGAAATAAACAAAAAACTCAAATTAGAGTTGGCATTCAAGAATTAGTTGGTGATTTAACCAAAGAAAATTTTATTAGTCATTCAAATAAATAGTGGCGATTCCTAAATTTAAGCATCGCTAAGCAAGGTAAAATAAAAGTTTGTAAAAGATAAGAGAAGTTAATAACTTTGAAAAACCAAATAAACATCAGTAACTTATTCAAATAAGAGTCGGTAATACAAAATTGATCGGTAACTTAATTGAGAAAAAGATGGTAATCACTCTAATTAAGGATGACGCTTACTTTTTGGTCAAAAACATTGATAAAATTTAGGAGTTGGTAAATGATAACAGAATTTGAGATTAAAAGAAAAAGGCACTAAACATCAATATGCAATCCAAATGATATTTGATAACCAAGGTTATTAATCGAAGAAATGACTATAAGTCATTCAAATGAAATAATAGAATTGGTGAATTTAAAACGACAGTAAGAAAAGTCATTGAAAGTTTGTAAAAGGTGAGAAAAGTTGTTAATTAGCAAATTGTCATAAAAAAGATGAAATTTCCATTAAAGTGCTAGTAAATTACAACAAGTTATGGGGAGATCACGTGGCTAGTAATTCTTTTAAATCAAGAGCTTTTGATATTTACCAACTGTTTGAGAAATCTACCAAAACAAATAAAATAAAAATCCAATACAACGTAATAATTATGTCCTTCTCCTCACACCATATTACTTTCGGGATGCTTGCAATATCTGTATAATCCAGGGATTGCATTTTTCATCTCGATCTGGATGAATTATTGACCATACGGTATTTCTCTCTTGTTGACTAGACGAGGCTGTAGAATACAAGTAGGGGTGTCAAATGAGTGGGTTAGGTCAGGTTTGGGTCGGGTCGAAAATGGTCCGATCCGCATCGACTCATTTAACTCGTTTTAATCCATTTTCATGCAATGTAAATTTGATGACCCATACCTGACTCGACCCATACCCAACTCATATTACCAACACATATTAATATTTAACTTAATTTAAGAAAATTTACTCCCACTTATTTAGTCCCCTTTAAATTTTTCACACATAAATTATTTGAATAAAAATTTCACATCAAATTTATAAAATAAATTAAATAATAAAAATTAGTAAATAAAAAAAATGTGGATACCTCTGAATTGAAATAGTTTGAGGAAAATAATTTTTTTAAAAAATCAATTTTTTGATTATTCTTAAAAAATTGAATTTATTAAAAAATTTATTAATTATTTTATTTTTATTTTTTCTTTCTTTTTCCTTCTTCTTCCCCCTTTTCCTCCACTGGTGTTGCCCGATGGCGATTGGCCAAGACGCAACAACGAGATCAAACTTGACCAAGGCCAACGAACTCGAGGCTCAGCTGATCTAGGCTTGGCCGACATCGCTGGCAGTGGGCAAGCTCGGGCTTGCCCGGATCTAGCAAGCCGCAAACTCTATTGCGGTCACCGAGTTCGGGTTGCAACAGAGTTCGCGGCTCGCCTACCCAAATTCGAGCAAATTGCAGCTCGGCTAAGGCCAGCGACCTTGTGACTCGCTTGTCTAGATCTAGGCCGAGTTCCGGCCAGCGAGCTTAGGGCCTGCTAGCCTGAGCTCTGTTACGACTCGCTCGCCCAAATCCAAGCTAAGCTCTAGCCGGCGATGGTGACGACAGCATGATGGTGGGATCGGCAACGGAGATCGAGAACGCATAAAGGAGGAGATGAAAGGAGAGAGATAATGGGTTTACCTAATAACCCACTCAATCCATATTTGACCCATATTTAATTTTCACTTAACCCATATTTGACTTATATATAACTTTCACTTGATCCATATCTGACCCATTTAACTAAAAAGTGAGTCATAACATGAGTTTATGACCCATATTGACATCTCTAGTAACAAGCCCTCTCCTCCACATTATAAATCATGAATTCTCTATCTTACCCAATAGAAACAACAGTAAAAGATCAACGGCCTAGGAGTCCTTGTACCATTGACAAGATCCGCTAAGCTCGCGATATGAACGGTTTTCTTAAACAAGGTTAACTTCAGATAAAGAGTTAATGGTATGAGCTAGATTTGGAATAAGGATGAAAGTATGTTTTTTTTTACGAGACAATAAAAAAATTGATGTCAGAATTATCACTTAACCTAAAACCGGTACCTTTTTTAGAAATTAGCCCAAATAAAAAATATTTAATTTCCTTTTTCAAGGTGAAATATTTGGGTGAAGTAGATATTATCTTGAGTATTAATTAAATGGCTTGTGTGGTGATGAATCTAGACAACTTGATGTCCAACAATCATGTTAGTTAATCTACTAATTTGGCCATCGTGAGCTTGAGCTCAAACCACATGGCCGCCTCCATTGTCTTGGCAACCATGACTCTCTCTCAATCTTGTTTTTTAGGAGTATACAAAATGGACCATCCGAATTAGGAATCGCCCAAGTAGGATCAGACTGGCCAGTGTGATCCGATTCTCAATTTAAAAAAATGGAATGGTTGTCCGAACGTTTCAGTTCTCAATTCTAATAGGAAATCGGACTTGACCGATTAAATATACTTTTTTATTTTATTATTTCTTCAAAAAATAATAAAATGTGAACTAAATACTATCTTGATCCGATTCCAAGTAATGGGAAAAAAAAGTGACCGGTTTATTGGATTGATTGAAACCAAAACCGGAATGGACCAAATGGACCATCAATCTGGTCACCGCTTTTGAATTTTGGGAACTAGGAACCAATCATCTCTATCGCTTTTTCTTTAAATTTGTTTACCACCTGAGGAGATGCTTATTTGGTACCTTACAATATTTTCAACGAACTATAAAACAACACATGTATTCCCGCAATCCATGTTATAAGCTATTTTTCAAAGAGTAAGAGACGATGTTGATTTATCAACAAAAGTATAGAGGCCGCCGATTGGAATTAATTCATCTAAAAGACGCACAAGTCATCTCTGCCCTTTAAATACCAAATCTCTCTATCGCTCTTCTCCGCTGCAATTAAAATTAAATTGTCAGGAATGGCTCTTCTAATACCCAATTTGACCGACAGGTGGAGAACATCAGACGTCCATTTACTCATCATCAACATTTCCTTCTGCTCGACGCCTCCCTTTCCTCGCGGAATGAGACGAAATGGGAAAGAAAAACAACAAAAAAACTTCGGCGCTATCGCTTTTTTCTCCATTTATATTACAAGCACCTCACCTCCTTCCTCCGTCTTGATCCTCGGCTCGTACTCGCATCACTCCCCAGAAATGGCTCAAAACAGTATGGAAGGAGGTGGCTGATTCTACTCATGGAAAAGGAAAAGATTCCGTGTAGCAAAGATCTCTTCTAAGGGAAAATATCAGCAGAGAAGAGAAAGAGGGGAGGTGGATGATTGATTTCTTCTTACAGAAAATATTGGCACCGATGATTAATCTCTTAAGAGAAAAATATTGGTAGAGCAGAGAAAAATGAGAGGTCCATCATTGATTTTTTCTATAGGAAAATATCTGCAGCGATGATTGATCAAATATTGGCAGAGCAAAAAGAAAAAGAAGAGGTCCATGATTAGTTTCTTCTTAGAGAAACTAGCTGTTGATCAACGAGCCCCTCCTCTCTCTCCCTCCCTCTCCCCTCATCCACCTCCAGCCTCAATAAAAGGACACGCGCACCTCCTCCGATCTCCACCCCTCCTTCGCTCTTTGTCCGAAAAGAAAATACGCATTGCATCTTCCTTCTGTTGATTTTAATGATGGGGCCTAAACGGTTCGGTTTGGTCCGATTTAAAAAAAAAACCGAACCGAACCGATAAGAGATAATACCGAACTGAACCAAATACGAACTAAACCGAAATTGTCCCGAACCAAATACGAACTGAACCGAAATTGTCCCGAACCAAATAAGAACCGAACCGAAAATGTTGTTCGGTTCGGTTCGGTTTGGAACGGTTTTTCGGTTTTTCTATTTTTGCTTTATTTATTGAGACTTAAATGAAGAAAAGATGATGATAAAGAGATTATTCACTTTTAATTAAGAATTCTGGTTTGGTTCGATTAACTAAATCGAACCGAAAAGTTAATGGTTATTTTTCGGTTAACCGAACCAAAAACGTACAAAATTTCGGTTCAATTCGATTTGGTTTTCGGTTCGGTTCTTAACACCCTTAGCTAAGACAACTGTTTTGTAGAGGCAACGTCACCTTCATCCTTTCGTAACGTTTTCAATAGCTTGTAATGAGTATTTCACGGGCGATGCTATTTACTTAGAATGATGAGTTAGGGTCAAATAAACAAATAATAACGTGTTAGATACATTCAGTATACAACTAATTCACCCATTTTCAAATGGATTATGCTTGCATTTACATGATTTTTTTTGTGATTTTTTTTTTGTGGTCCCTTCTTTGGAGTCTTGATTTGCACACGTATTTTTTGTTGCATGATACAAAGACTGACTGTATTTTTTGTAAGCAAATTGAACGATGGATCACTAATTAATCACTTAAATTGAGAAAGGCGTGCTTGCCATTATTAATAATAGAAAGAACGATTCGATATCATCATGCTTTGATCACTTTTGTTATATGTCTTTGACAATTTCGCTTGCAATCTGGTGGAAATAGATGGATTATTTTCTGTTTCATTTGTTAAGGGTAGCTTGGTTGCCCTTAACTAACTGAGAATATGGCAAATAGGTGGTGGGATTCCTGGGTTTTGATCCTTGACGGGAAGCCAGTGTGTCTGATTTCGCCACACATACAATTGAAAGCTTCGACTTCAAGACATTTTTCTTACTGAAAATCAACAGTGTCAAAATATGAGTTAAAATATGGATCATTGATCCATTTTGCCACACCTAGATTCAAGAAAATTTCTTGCTGAAAATCAAAAGTGTTGATATCAGCGGTTGGGATATATATACGATGCAAAGGCGGCGCACATCTTCTTCAACGTGGTTCTGACTTGCGAGGTGATGACTTAGTAATCTACCCGTTTCCATTTAGAACATTATGATCCCAACGGCCGATTGGCAGAAAATTCAGAGCCGACGAACGGCGCGGCCTTGAGAGAGCACTTTCTGTATGTCTATACTACGTCCAGATGCCCTGCAGGGCGCGGGAACACTTAGGATTGACTACTTGGGCGATCGAGCAGTCTTGTCATGGGCGTGAAGCATGACGTTTTCCTTGGGTTAGAACAAGGGACGAGTCCGAATCTGTCCCTGCTGCCGGAGAACAGAGATAACCCGTGTCGATGTCGGAGCAAAAAGTGGCCACTAAGGTAATCTGAACAGATCTTACTAGTGAGTAGTGCGTAAGGAAATTGAATGGGTTGGTTACAATGTGATTGCAGGTGGGCAATGTGGACAACGTGAGGAGAAAGTTTCAAGAGGCGCTTGGGACCACAGTATCTCTTTTCCTTCTTAGATCTTAGCAAGTGATTGTGCTGAGTCTGGACTTCCCTATAGGAAAACAAAGTTGGATTGCCCGTATGAAGCAATTCAGTGATAGTTAAATGAATTTGAGTTCTAAGTTCACTCTCACTAGGGAGAAAATTATGGACTTTTCGATCACGTAATCTCTACGATATTAACTAAGATGGAATTGATGATGATTCTCGGTTCTCGAATAAAGTCGAGGGGGGACCCGACAACCGGGTAGCTGAGTATGCTAATGCAGATATAAATTAGCCGGCCAGGCATCTTTGAGATATTTAGGAATCGATTTTTCTCAATCATTCGGCATAGTATCCCGCAAAGACAGGAGGTTGTCTTATTTAGAATGAGAAAGGCCGAGTAAAATGTCATCGATGTCGCCCCGTACAGAATTTATTCTTAGCTACAATGTGGAAAAGCTGAAGGGCAAGGATACATCTCTCATCCTCCGGATTTAAAAATTAAATAATGAGGTAAATGCACAAGATGGAAGCTGTGAAAGAAGCTTTTCATAATAAGGAAAGGAAAGCAGTGGCGGAGAACAACCCGAACAGCCACCGCAGCTGAGCCAGCCTTGCATCGGAATGAGCAGAATTGGAGTCCGGGGAGGATCCTCCAGTGCTCGTGGTGGTTAATGCGGCCGGTGGAGGCGGCGCTAGTTGTGGGACATCACATGTTCCGGAGGTTGCATTTGCCTGCTCATGTGTGACAGAACATTTCAGGATTCAAATCATCTTTCGTTAACGTCCTCTCTGTCTCTCTCATATGACAAAGAAGAGACTCAAATACAGGCCTATTCCCAATTAATTCATTAACCAAAAAGAAGTTTATAAAGGACGAGAAAATTGTTACCTTGCAATATGAAATGCTATCACACCCACAAGTCAAATGGCCATTTGCTTCATCTACTGCTGCTGGAGCTCCACCTCCATCACTTCTCTACAAAAACAATGGAAGCCAAAATCAGCAATAGACAGACAGCTACTTTCCTGTTACAGTATCCTTCTACAGAAGAAGCTTACTCCTTGACTAAAAATTAAATTCTCACAGGAAAAAGGAGAGAGAGAGAGGATAGATCTAGGAATTCCTGGCAAAACCTGGTAAAAGTCAACGGCGATGAAGTTTGGCCACCTTTTACCGGCTGCTTCATAACAAGTATTCGTCATGCTAATCAAGTTAGCTGAATTATCCATACAGACTGCTGATGTGTTTGGATTATCAGGGAAATAGTTCTCCAGAACCAGGGATATCGATGTGGTGCTCATTGGGGAAGATTCAGCACGATTTGGGCACTTACCCGCCACCATCCCCGCATCTCCATCTGAAAGTCAGCATGACATACAAGGCAAGAAAACATCAACATCTGAACAATGTCATGTCATCTGTATTAAGTAACAGACCTTCCTTACGTTAATAAACCTAAATTTCAATACTCCATAAAAAGAGTTGGAGCAAATTTCAGGAAGTAAAATCAGTTAAATTGGGTCTAGATGAAATGAGAAAGGGAGTCTTACACTGACTCTCCACGACATATGTCCACTGATAGGCAATTCCTTCTGTAGCCTCTTTCGATGACTTAGAAGTGAAAACAACTAACCGCTGATTCTGCTTGACCATGTCATCCACTGTAGGCCAATCTCCACCAGTTTTGGGCATGCTAGATACGGGGAACCAGTACTTGGTCAGACCAGATGCATTAAAGACCTTTGTCAATCCTTGAGTGGAAGTCACATAATCCTCAATAAAAATGGTGACTATCTCATTTGGATTTGCTTCCAGGAACGTCTGTATCTCTTTAAGAACATTGATGGCCGGTTGCTGAAGGAGGAAAAATTGACAAGTTGAATTCATCAGTTAATCAGAAAATGCGATTCTTATATCTCTTTATACGACTCATACACTGTGATCACTTACAAAGGCAGTGAAATTGTAGCACTTCCCCCAAAGAGTGGCACAACCATATGTCATTCTCAAAGTCGTACATGTCAAGCATAAGCCCTCGAACTCCATTCTATATGCACAATAAATCAGATTGTCAGATCAAATAATGGGGAGAAATCTGACCAGAAAAAGAGGGAACAAGAGATTGATTTTTCCAGAAAGAAAAGAAATTAGAAATAGCATTGAAAAATTGACCATAATTATAAAAGAAAACTGAAAAAGGTTTCCATGATTATCTCAAATAATTTGAAAATCCTTTCTGCACTATCTGTTATTCAACCAATGATTTGAATGCCTCAACTTCTCAACTTCATTCTCTTAAAACTCTCGGACGACCGTCATCGACTGATTTCCTCACAAAGTTGTTCCATGTAACTCAACGGAAAGAAACATGCCAATGGCAAGAGCTCTCTTTTCATTTTACTATAGGACAGTCACGCCTTTCTGCTTGCTATAGTCATACCGTAATGCAAGGTAAAGCTACATAAAGTATATCAAGAAGCAGGTTAATCGTTTCTCTTGTTGCACCCCTCTCTCAGATGAGAGGCGAAAACAAACCCAACATCAGCAAATCTGGGAGCGTGAAAAATCAGTACACGTTAACCAAACTGGTAGGGAACAAAAACTAGAAAATACCATGGGCACAAGTCTGGACAAACATACAGCCAGGAAAGCAAAAGATAGAAGGCATAACAAAGATATACATGATCTTGACAAACCACAGGAGCTATCTTTTCCTTTTAATCTTGCCTGCACTGAAGATTTCGTCTTGTGACGACCTTAGGCAGTGATCTTTCCTTTATTTTGTTTAAGTGATGATTTGAAATTGTCTAGGCATGAATGGATTGAAAGGATTGATATTTGCAGAGGGCCTATTTCATGCTCATGTTTTGCTGGACAACCTTCCTCTCTGTCAAGCTATATGGTACTTGGCTGTCACAAGTACATTGTCTGTTTCTCAAATGAATAAAATTTTGAATAAATCTTCACCTGCAACAGTGGAACGCCATCTGTGGTGTATCCTGCTATGCTAATCACAAAAGAAATCTATAATCCGCGTGATAGGAAAACATGCAAAGGAGGTTTATTGTCCTCATTCCTGTCAAGTTTCAACCCTCCCGAAAATCTCATCCTCGCTCAGTTCAAGAGAGACCAAGAAATCATAACTGTTACATACGTTGAGTTCAAATTAGCCCGCAATGACGAGATACCAAGTCCAGCGAGAATTAGTCAAGTCATAGTCACCCAGAAGCTTCATTTGAAAGGTTCATATATTGCCTGTAGACCATTGTGATTTTTGCGTTCTGGTTGTTTTGGAAGGTCAAAGTTATGTTGCCGTACGCAACAATCTGAATATATTACTGGTCCACCCCCCCAAAGCACAAGTCAAACTAAGAAACCTCAAATCTAATCTTAAAATTAGCAAGAAAGAATCACACGCCAAAGAGAGGGAGAACGTACATTGAGTTGACTGGTGACGGAGTCTTCTTGATTGGTGGGAGCGATGATATCCGCGCCGGTGTCCGACTTTTCACCGGAAAGAGCGTATGAATTGTGGGTCGTCAGCCATGAGTACTTGTTGAACGGCAAGCCATTCACCTGTTAAACCCAAATTCATCAAACCGAATTCGACGGTTCAAATAATTGCAAATTCATCGTCATTCAAAACGAAAATCAACATCCAAGAAACGCGAGACGAGCGTCATCGAATTACCTTGGACGTGGGGCTCACGGGCTGAATCCGGGTGCATCTGGGCCGGGTGTTGCCGTTCGCGGGGCAAGTCTCGCACTTCAGGCCGGCGTCGCAGACGCTGTCCGACGAGCACGTGTTCCCAAGCTGCGATTCAAGAAACAGACGTTCAGAAAAACCCTGCGGGATCTCATCCCGGGACGTTAATTAATGCCCTTCAGATCAGGCGGTTCGAGGGGGAACACCTGGAGGGTCAACCCGCGAGCGAAGAGGCCGAACAGAAACAGAGCACCGAGAACCCACGAGCTCGCCCCCTGAAACCGGAAAAAGGCGAAGCTAACGGAAGGGAAATCGTTGGAGAAGAAGATACCAGGAAAGAAAGAATGGCGGGTACGGAAAAAAGAGAAGGCCTTTACCTTCATCTTGCGATTGCCCTGTTTAGAGCTGGAGACAGAGAGAGAGAGAGAGAAATGGAGGTGGTGGTGGTTGAGGAGGTGGTGATGATGCGTACTAAATTGGGAGTGGTTAGAGGGGAAGAGGCTATGATGGCTGCCTGCCAAAAATATGGCGGGTTCGAAACCTTTTCCTGAGTTTGACCTTCCCTCTCTCTCTTCTCTCTCTCTCTCTCTCTTCTGTCACCAACTTCTTACGTCTCCATTGTTCTCGTTTTGCTTTCACTTTCAGGCGTGAGAAAGAGAGGGGGAGAGGGAGAAACGCGTTTCGCCTTTACTAGCCGTTGCGGCGGTCGGCTGTCGTCGCCTCGCTTCTTCCGCTGCTCTTTTTCTTTTCCTTTTTTAAGCGGGGAGAATGCCCGAGGGTCGAATGGAAAGAATTTTATATAATATAAGCTAGGGGTGTACAAAATAGACCGCCTAAACCGAGAACTACTTGAGCCGGACCGAACCAATAAGTGTAGTCTAGTTTTTGGAAGTGTTGGTCCGATTCTTGGTTCTTAAAAGTAAGCCAGTCCGGATTTTAGTTCCAAGAGAGAGCCGGATCGAAGCACCTACATAAATCTTTATTTTATATTATTTCTTCTAAAAATTAGTAAAATGTGAACAAAGTATTATTTAATCTGAGTGTATCACAAACTACGATATAATAATTCTTTAATCATTATCATTTTCATTAATATCTTAAAATTTGTCACTACCTCTAATTATACACAACAATTTTCAGTGAAAAAAAAAATAGCCGATTCCATTAGGCTGGATCAGAATCGCTAGTTCGGTCTAGTTCCTAATCCTAAGATCAAATGTTTGGTACTTGGTTCTTGATTTTATCCTATAACTAAATCGGACTAGAAACTAATCACTTATTATATTTTTTCAAACTATACATCACTTGTATTGCTAATGAGAAAAATTTATTTATCAATAATAATTTATGTCTAAATATTTTGCGAATGATGAAAATATTTTTCGTTTCAAAATACAACACTTTCGTGATCGATTGAAAAATTATAGTACTCAAGTGACTGTTGCACAAAAAATTAGAACATTCAAGTAAAAGTCGTATGAAAATTATAAAATTCATGTTGTCTTTTAATTCGAAATAACGTGTGGACATGTCAAGCGCAAGTCCAATTCAATGGATAGGAAGATAGTCAATATTGGGAAAATACGAGGAGGTAATTTAAAACTTCACGAAAGAAGGTGCGAAAGGGACGACTTCTACGGGAAGTCCTCGGTGAAGTTTCCAAAATCTCTAGAAGATTTACACTTAATTTGACAAATTGGCGATTAAATAATCTTCTAGAAGATAAATATCTCTCTCTCATACATATATATAGAAGAAGGTTCTACGGCTGACATTCACAATGACGTGCAAATCAGATCGTCTTATGAATGTTATGAAATATAATTTTGGACTCTATTTATTTCAAGAAAAATATAAAATTAAAAGTATATTTTAACAAAATAATCATTTTTATCTCTTAAAAGAGTGAATGTACGAAAAATATTTTCATTATCCATGAAAATTGTGATATGAATTATTGTCGATAATAATAACTTCTTTCAATGATAATTTTAAGTAATCAAGTGAGCATATTTAATAAAATATTTTTCAAATCTTTTATTTTTCATAAACTAAAGTTTTGGAGGATTGGCTACTCAGGATAAGATTGACGAAAAAAAATTGTGTGATAAAATAAGAGGGGATCCGCGTGGGTGTTTCCTCTTTCTTAATGACTTCTTCAGTTAGGTTGATTTTTCCTAAGATGCTTAAACTTCTATTATTTTTTTTAATATTTGTAAGTTAATTATATATTCTTTAATGGGGTCATCAAGTAGGACCATGATCTCGTAGATCTAATTTGTTGTATTTTTTGTAATGACCATTAAACTAATGACGAAATGGGAGCAGTTGAACTAATCGAATAGCTTTGTAGAAAGTTGTTAAGACATGCACATGTAGCCCATGTTTATGTCGATTGAAATGTTATGTTGTATGGCCCTATTGAGAATAAAAATGGGATAAAGAATATTGTACAAAGTCGAAATAAATTGCGTATCATGGAATCCTCGTCCCTCGTCATAACTCCAAGAAGCTTTTTGAATCTCAAGTTATCACACTTTACGTAAGAAATCATCATGAAACTGTGCATCGGTGGAAACATGTATCTACTCATGTATATACATTAAAAAGCTACACATTGATATTTGACATATACCAATAGCGGTTTATGAATGCGAGAAATTATTCAGTAAGCCTGGTTAAGCTTGTCAAATGGGCCAGTCAAGTCGGGCTGGATCACAACATGATTTGACCTATTTGACCGTTGTTTACCCATTTATTTGAATTGCAATTTTAAAAACCTATACAAGATTTGAGCCCAACCCAATAACTTTCTAAATATTGTAGACAGTCACACTTTTAATAACTTAATATTTGTACGCTTTCTTTATGGTTTGTAAATTTAAGGGCCATATCAATAATTAGATATTTCTTAATAAAATTTGCACATATTCCTAATGATTAATTTTAGTAAAGTTCCTAATTTTTTTTAAAACATTATGTGGTCAAACTTTAGGGTTCAAAATGATGGGCCATTTCCGTACTTTCCTACATGGGAAAATTTTACATATACAATATTTATTTTGTTCTCATTTATTGATAGGAAAATTCCAAATAAGGGTATGAAATGCGATCATTTTTTTTTTAAAAAGGATCTAAAGTGAACATTGTTTCAAATGAGAATTAAAGTGTTATCGTTTTTTCAAGTAAAAGTCTAAAATGAGCCCTTTTTTTTTCAAATAAGGATCTGATATGCCATATCAATCTCAAAAAAGACCTAACTTCATCATCTGATCAAGGGCATTACCATTATTTTCTTTTTAAATTTTCTTCCTTTTTACCTTTTTCTATTTTTTTTGTTTCCACAGAAAAACAAACACAAAAAGAAGCTCAAACTTAAAAACACACACACAAATGATGTGATGATGATGATAAAATAGGCGGGAGGGCTGCCAGCCCTCTGCCTGTATATTTTATATTATTTTAGCCTTTATTTTCTTTTTTTGATTTGTCTTTTTTGGAAAGAAAAAATAGAATAAAAAAGAATGAAAAAGTAATGAAAAAAAAAAAGCAAATGACGAAAATGTTATTGATTGGCTGATGAGGTTAGGACATTCTTTGAGACTGACATAGGCCCTTCAGACTTTCTATTTATAAAATCCACTCCATGCTTTTATTTGAGAAAATAATGGCACTTTGAGCACTTATTTGAAATAAATTTCATTTCAGGGTTTTATTTGAAAAAATAATGGCATTCACCTTTATTTATACATAATTTATTAACAATAGTGTGCGCAGAAGTAATGCTTGGATAATTTATTAACAATAGTGTGCCCAGAAGTGAGACGAATGAGACGAATGGTCGGTGATAATGTAATACATGAACAAGCCAGATTCTTCGTAGCACTGGCAATTAAAAAAGAATGACATATTGACACAGGGAAGCTTTAGGGCTTTATAGCCGAATTTAGCAAATTCTCAACGGGAAAACCACTTCTCGCTATAATGGGTATGCTGCAATGAAAATGAATCTAAAATAGGTTTGTTCCCAATCCATTCAGACCTATATGAAATTAGCCATCTATTTCCTGGACCCAATTGAACTTAATTTCAAAAATTTTAGGTAATCATTTCTGACGTGATCTATCATATATAAGTTAAAGAACATGTTCTGTTTCGCCACATCTAAACCTAGTACATATAGTAAATCAAATTTATATCGCCAAATCTAGTATGATCAACGAGAGACCCACGTTGAACCTACTATATATCGTATATATCGCTATATATCACATCAGCAACGTAGTTGGCCTGACGTACAGAGCTAGGAGATCATTTTGATCCCTCTCCTTCAATGTTCATACGTTCAAATCCTTTAACGGTCGACCCTGAGGCGACATATTTGAGAACTTGTCGCATTTGGTCGACCCTGAGGCCACAGAAATAGTTCTCTGACACAAAAAATTGTCGCCTCAGGGTGAACTCCAATGCTATATTTGGGATTAAGAACTCCAACATAAATTTATTTTACATGCGTGCATTGCGAAATCATAGTATATAGTTTTGAAATTAAGACAGCTCTTCTAATCAACATTTATTTTTCTTTGGATGACTGATATTGTTAGAGTCCACTCCTAATTTACTAAAGTCCTAAAATTATAGCCTACAAGAACTTGAATTATTTGGCCCAAAAAAAGAGAAGAATCTGAATTTACAGAACCCAAATAAAATTACAGAAATCACTTCTAAGTTATTGCGATGAAGACTCTGATGGCTAACGCGAAAGTAAATTATTCATACGGCTATATTGAGTAACTTTTTTAGACCATAGAAACAATTATATATGGAAACCATGCATAGTGCATGGGCAATACAACCGATGTTATGCTGAAGTGATTTTTGCACATTAAATGTATTTTCTAATGATACGCTAGCAAGATATTTTTATCCTTTATAGGGAATATACATCATAGATATTTGTAATCAATTGGGAAAAGAATAGCCCAAATGCCAAAACTTGGTACGAGAAAATATTAAATGTCAAAAGTTACGAAAGGTACACTTAAGTGCTACTTTTTTTAAAAAAAAAATTGAATCACTTAAATACTAACTTCGACGAAGGCTACTGAAATCCGACATGACTTATTTTAATAATTTATAATATCTACATGGTTCACCGGAATTCCCCATCAACTTACTTTCACAAAAAACTATGTTGTTTTGGCCTAAGTTTAATTTTTAATATAAATATTAATTAAATAATATTAAAAAAATTAAAAATTTAAAAAATGAAAAGGGGAGCAATAACACAAGAAGGGGAGCTGCCCCATCATTGGTGGGGGGTGGCAATGGATAGCGAGGGTTGCCAACACTTGGGCGCGGGTTGACAAGCCTTGTCAATCGGAGACAAGCTCTCTCCAAATGTCGGGAGAGGGTTGCTACCCTCTCCTAGCATCTGGCGAGGGCTAGTTGGTTCTCGCCTCTGGTTAGTGAGGGTCGTTAGCCCTTGCCCAAGTGCCGGCGACCCTTGCAGCCAACATTCCATTGGCAATGGGGTGGCGGTTACAGGCCGCAGAGCCTCTTCCGCCTATCATCTACCTTTTTTAAAAATTTTTAATTTATTTTTAAATATTATTTAATTAATATTTACATAAAAACCTAATTAAGATTAAAACGGCATCGTTTTGAGCTGATTTAGCCACATCAGTGCTCAAAATAATGTCGTCTTAGGCTTATTTGGTCATGTTAGCACCTAAAACAACGTCGTTTCGACATCAACTTGTCGAAAAAATATCATGTCAGCATTTTGGCCAAATTTTCTCACCGTTAGTACTTAATTGATCATTTTTGCTTTGATCTTGATACTTAAATATATATTTCTGAATTTTTGGTACTTAAATGTCCATTCGTGCTAAATTTTGGCACTCCAGGAGTTCGCACGTCATCATTTCTCACTTGAGGTTCCTTTCTTGTTTTCTAGTTAGGAATGAGCCTCCTCAACGATCTGCCTCATTGCAAGAGGAAGGAACCGGAGCAACTGCTGGAAAGAAGCCTAATGGTATAATTTCATGGACCATGCTCGGGACGCTTCCTCCTTAGTTGATGCTTTTTTTCTTCAACCGAAGTGTTGGAGTTCCAGAGCACGAGGGAATGGGCTTTCATTCCCGGGACCGCCTCGTCTATGTACTCGGCGCCTCCCCCGATTGCTTGAAGATGCGCGCGCGATACGAGAAAGGGCCCAAAGGAGCAAAGCTCATTTGCCTTTTAGGGTAAAACGGCGCATAAAAAAGGGTTGACCCGTCAAAAGTCAGATTCCTTGAGGGCGATCCAAGCCCTTGTGTGAAGGAAGAAGCGAATTATGACTTTTCAAAATGAAACATCCAATAGTTGGATTCTAGCCATTCCATTACATATATCCACTTTGTACCCACCCACATAACCCAATTCCGTCAATTCTACTCTTCCTTTTATTTATCATCATTTTACATTGCCGGAATCCATATTGTATATTTATATTTGAAAGAAAGAGGTTGATCTCCTGTAGAGCATATTATGGGGGACCGTCAAGCACATTTGGCAAAGATCAATGGGCATCTTGTTGTTGAATCACTCAAGTCGGAGCAAGGTAGCATCGGACCTTCAACCCGTCCAATGAAAAAAAAATATTTTCTTTTCCAAATGAAAGATTAAGATTTTTTTCAAGAAAACATGAAAGTTGAGAGAAATATCCGTAAAAGAAATTTTTGCAACATGTTAACATAGTCGTATATATTAGATCTATCCGATAATATTATGAGAATAAAAAAGTAATCACATTTATGATTTCACGTAAAGTTGACTTTATTATACATGATATAAGATGTGATATATTTACATAAAAAACCTACTCATACAACCATAGCATAATGTGGAAAGAAAATTTGACTTCGTTGATCGCAATATAATATACCATCAAGAGTAAAATTACCCCGATTCCATAAACTTAGAGTTAATACCACACAAAATTCTAAACTAGTATATTTGTAATAAATTTATTCTAAATTGGTATATCGGTAGAGGTATTATATAGGATATATAATATTTAATACTAGCCTCAACCCACCACGTGAAAATCCTCGACACACTGCTCCAGAATCTAACGTCAATATCCATCCCTAGGCCCAAGCTGTCGTTCAAGGATCATCAACCTGGGTCCAACCTAAAGTGAAAGATGCTGATAACTTTTATGTTCGGAAAAGGCAAAAAAGATAAGATGTGAGAGCACTAGGAGGTTCATGAAAGAGTTGAGTTTGTTGTTATATGAATCTGTTTGATTAACCTGCTCTCCGACGCCGATGCCAGGCCTGAAATCATCATCGAACGGTTAAAAGGAAAGGGCAAACGGGGGTGCCATGATGATCTTAACGGGGTAAACATGATCAATCACCCTAATCCGTCCGATAAGTACTCCAAAATTAAGGGATGTTCATGGAAATTGTGAGTTCCAGAGGGGGGTCACCTGTCTTGTAGGATCCTGCTGATCAATCTTAGCCTTGACTGATGGCTTTTCGTTGCACAGAAGACCAAGCACTCCTTGGAGTGATCAGGGCTATAGAGCAAACAAGCATGCGACATGATCTGAGTGAGGATTTTCTTACCTCGACTATCCATTCACATAAAGTGAAAACCGAGCGTTAGCATGCACGTGTCGGAAGAATCCAGGGTTTCTTGCTTTCATGGAAAAAGTTACACCATGGGCCACCACCACTAAGCTTTTTCCAAGCAGGAAAGCATGAAATGTTCCCCAGCTTGCAATATCAAAAAGAAAGCAAAGCAAATGGAAATGGTTTAAGTATTTTCCCAATGAGGTGTTTCCCACTTACCTGCTCGCCTTAGAGAAAAAAGAACTCAAAGTAACAGACAAAGCTTTAGCTAGTAATGCAAAGAAAACGCTAAAACTTCTCGCTCAATTCTTGTTCGAATGAAACCGAGAGACTCTGAATTAAGAGAGCAAGGTGAACGTAGCAGAGAACCAGTCAAGGCCATGTCCAAGGTAGCAGCATCCGCGCTCTGCTTTGTGCTCTTGCAGTTTCTGCCTTTTTGTTGGTCGGAGTCCAAGCCCGACACATACATCGTTCACATGGACGCTCGGTCCATGCCGAAAGTGTTCTCTGACCAGCGCAGCTGGTACTTGGCCACTCTTTCTTCCGTATCAGAGGTTGGAGCAACATCAAATCCTCTCGGCAAGCTCGTCTACACTTACCGTAGCTCGGTCCATGGCTTCAGCGCGACTCTCACCCGGCCGGAGCTTGAATCTCTCAAGAGGTCCCCTCACTATGTATCCTCTACCCGTGACTGCCCCCTCAAGCTCCACACGACGCACACTCCCGGCTTTCTCGGATTGAGCTCTGTCTCCGGTGCTTGGCCTGTGTCCGAGTATGGCGAGGATGTGATAATTGGGTTCGTGGACACCGGGATTTGGCCGGAGAGCGCGAGCTTCCACGATGACGGGATCCCTGCAATTCCCTCGAGATGGAAAGGATCGTGTGTCTCTGGTGGTGACTTCAACGCCTCCTTCTGCAACAAGAAAATCATTGGATCCCGGTTTTACTACCGGGGCCTAATGGCAAACAATCCCAAAGCAATTAAAGTTTCGATGGACTCAGCACGCGACACTGACGGCCATGGGACACATACTTCTTCAACGGCTGCCGGCAACTGGGTGAGAGGCGCCTCTTATTTTGGCTACGCTCCTGGAACTGCTGTAGGAATGGCGCCGAAATGCCGAATTGCCATGTACAAAGCGGTTTGGAGACAGGGGGTCTATGCTTCAGATGTCGTTGCAGCCATAGATCAGGCCATAGAGGACGGAGTCGATATACTGTCTCTGTCCCTGAGCTTAAGCTTGGGCGACGCCAGTTCGCTCGGGCAAGATCCGATAGCAGTGGCAACTTTTGCTGCTATCAGAAGGGGGATTCTTGTGGTGGCATCAGCCGGGAATGATGGGCCACTTCATTGGACGTTGGTCAATGGCGCGCCATGGCTATTCACTGTTGGCGCGAGCACCACAGACAGAGAATTCCTTGGAACTTTAACACTGGGCAACGGTGTCCGGATCGACTTCTCAACCTTATACCCAGGGAAACATTTCTCAGGCCAACTTCCTATCACATTCATGGACGCTTGCGATGACGTCAAGAAATTGGAGAGATTTCGGGACAACATGATCGTGTGCGTTACCAAACTTATTAGCACCGATAAACAAATTGAAAATGTCTTATCTGCTAGAGTGTCCGCAGCTGTTTTCATTTCCAGCGACTACTCATCAGAACTCTACACCGGAAGTCCATTTCCAGCTGCATTCATTGGCGTACAAGCTGGGCAGGCCTTAATAGACTACATCACTAAGATCAATGATTCCACAGGAACGCTCGAATTCCGAAAGACCAAGCTAGGAAAAAAGCCAGCGCCGCGCGTCGAAGGGTATAGCTCAAGGGGGCCGTACTCAAGCTGCCCTGACATCCAGAAACCCGACGTCATTGCCCCGGGAACACTAGTATTGGCATCCTGGACTCCAAAAAGTTCTGTTGCCAAGGTTGGATCGGGCCGCCTTTTGTTTAGCGATTTCAATCTCGTGACCGGCACATCGATGGCTGCTCCCCATGTGGCTGGTGTGGCGGCCCTAATAAAGGCAGCCCATCCAACATGGACACCTGCGGCCGTGCGGTCCTCGCTCATGACCACGGCCTATGCTCTGGACAACACCGGGAGCCCCATAAGAGATGCCGCAAACTTCGACCTGCCGGCCAGCCCACTCGCCGTGGGATCGGGCCACATCGACCCAAACAAGGCTCTTGACCCCGGGTTGGTCTATGACTTGCAGGCCGAAGACTATCTAAACCTGCTCTGCGCGATGAAGTACAGTCGCAAGAAGATCAAGATCATCGCGAAGTCCAGCCACAGCTGCAGAGACGCCTCCAACTCCTCCCTCTCCAGCTTCAATTACCCATCTTTCATTGCCCTTTTCAGGGATGGTGGCGCCGGTTCAGGAACTGTGGTGAGAGAGTTCATGAGGGAGGTGACGAACGTTGGGGAGCAGCAGTCCAGTTACAGCGCGAGATTGGTGGGCATGGAGGGGTGGAAGGTGAGAGTGGACCCGCCAAGGTTGGTGTTCAGGCGAAGGAATGAGAAGCTGAGGTACAAGCTCGTCATGGAAGGGCCAAGGGTGTTGAGAGATGGGTTGGTCCATG
This sequence comes from Corymbia citriodora subsp. variegata, assembly GCA_014858505.1. Lineage (NCBI taxonomy): Eukaryota > Viridiplantae > Streptophyta > Magnoliopsida > Myrtales > Myrtaceae > Corymbia > Corymbia citriodora. The sequence continues at coordinate 10,158,616 of CM026418.1, forward strand.
GTTCTTTGAGTTGGATGGATGATAAGGGCAAGTACATCGTGCGGAGTCCCATTGTGGCCACAAGCCTAGATCAGGAATCCCCTTGAAGGGCACTAACTGTACCTATATAAAGTATGCAAGGTCTATATCATAATTATGCATAATTTTGTGCCACTCTTTTCATATTCACTTCAAAATCTGTTTATGTTGAACTCTTTAGATTACGTTTGGTAGTCCAGATTCGAATTAAGATAGAATAGGATAAAATGAGATTAGAAATTCTCCGAATATCCTCCGGATTACAAAAAAAGTCTCATCGTATGTTTAGTGCAGTTTAGAATAGATTGAAAATTCTCAAAATACTGCATCGTATCCAGCTGCTTCAACCTCCACCCCGTTACTTCCAACACTCCCCGTAGTGGCCCCAGTCCATCAGCCTATCCATGGCCCTCTTGATTGGCTTCCTCGTGGTTGCCATTATCTATGCAACGACCCTCTGTCTATGTCACAGAGATGGAGAGATAGAGCACTAACGAGAATGATCTGTGTTGCAAATTGGTTGATCAAATTCAAGAGACTGCAAGCATGAATTATTAACTGCTTGCTGTGAAGGTGCTCATTTTCCTTTGCTTTGCTTATTCACAAGTCTCCAGAGTGATGAGCACCCAGATAGTTTAGAATTGCTGGAGTCCTTTTTTCCTAATATCATGGAGTAAAATGTTGCCTCAAATGAGCAACCAGATAGTTTAGGGTCTCAAGTTCGACTTGTGGCTCTTCTGGATGTGAATGCAATTGGGAGTGCATTTGAGACGGTGAGGTATTAGTTTTATGATTTTCTATAAGGAATTTATTAGGGTTTGCTTCTTTTGAGGGACAAGAAATAGTTAGCACCAAATGAAAATGAATGATTTAGTTTTTGTGATGTATAACATGTAAGTTGAGGGAGCAACAAGAGAAGAGAAAATCTCAAACGAATCGGAAAAATTATAATTTGAAAGTTACCCATATGATGACCAGTGTGTAACTGAGAAGGAAATTCCGATTTTTTCATTTAAAATGAAGTTGTTGGAAACAAAGTGGATAACATTCTTATGTCAAATACAACAACAACAACAAAAAATGATTCATTTGCACAATCTCTTTGTACAAAACAAAAACAAATCAAATTTGTGTGGCGCATCAAAAAGAAATCACCAAAAAAGAAAGCATTAGAACACTTTTTCTCTTAGGCGAATGGAAACAGAGTTAAGAACCCATCGAGGGAAACAGACCGTTTAACTAAAGATGACATAGGGGAGAAAAGTTCCTCCAAATGACCATGGAATGATTCTATAAAGAAGGAACATACGATTTTTATTCTACTTACCTTACGCGGGTTGAACAAAATCGTCGGTATAACTATGGAATCTATTTATAAGGATCAGAGGGTGTCTGAAAGTTTCTTGGGTTCAGTACTGGGCCTATAAGAACTTATACTAGGCCTGTGATGATTTAAAAATAATAATATATCTACTAATTAACACGGCGTGGTTTCAATTCCCGGCATTATTATCTAAAAACAAAGCAAAAAATTCTATTTGGGCCGCTCACTTGGGATTTAAGCCCGCATTTTCCCCAGTCCATGTGGCTAGTGGGATATTCTATGGTTCAAGGTTATCTTAAGTAAAACGGACTTCTCTCGTAATAAAGAAAAGGGAAAATATCATTAAAAATCTCAAACTTTGCCAAATGTGACAAATTTATTTCAAACTATTTTTTGTAACACAAACAACCCTAAACTCGTATATCGTGTGACATGTTTATCATAAAAAAAAAATTATGATACAAAAGACCACAAACTTTGTCAACTGTGACACATTTACTTTAAACATTTTTTTGTGACATTTAAAATCTCAAATAGTATCATTGTAACACATTCACCCCAAACTATTCAGCTGAATGACATTTTCGTCTTTTAACTTTTTAAAAAAATTTCTTGTTCTTTTCTTTTCTTTTTTTCTTTTCTTCTTCTTCTTCTCTCTTCCTTGCCAACCATGGGGAGGGAAGTCGAACTTAAGCGAGGGCGGCCCTCATGTAAGTCCGGCGAAGGCATTCCTAGCTAGATTTGGCAAGGATGACCCTTGCCCAACACTGACGAGGGCAGCCCTCACCAAAGTCTGGCTCCCCTCCACCATGGCCGGCGATGGGAGAGAGAAGAAGAAAAAAAGAAAAGAAAAGGAAAAAAATTAAAAAATTAAAAGATGAAAATGCCATTTGGCCAAATAATTTGGAATAAATGTGTCACCGAGATACAAGTTTGGGATTTTTGTTGTCACAAAAAGAAAAGTTCAGGATAAATATATCATACATGTACAATTATGAGGTTTTTATATGACAAAAAAAAGTTTGAGATTTTTTGTAACATTTTCCCTAAAGAAAAACGGCACGTCCTACGTTCTGGATAGAGTCTATATATGTAGATGTTCCACTGGCTGCAACATATTTTATAGGCGCGATATGATCGGTTGGTTAACTATGGCATTGATAGATAAAATGTGTTTTGCCTTTTAATCGAGTCTAACATGCATCCGCTATGTTTGCATAGAAAAAAATGAAAAAGAAGAAATATATCTATTTTTTATCACTAAATAAATGCATTTTTTACTGTTTTCCACTTACTGCTTAGTGCCAGTCCAATGGGTGCAGTTGGGCAGCTATTAATGAAATGCCGTTCCCAAAACAATAGTGCAGAAATCAAATAAGGCTCCGTTTATTATAGTCCTAATGAAAGAAGTGCAAAGATACAGAATGGCTCACTTTGCTGGTAAAAGTTAACCTGCTCATTTGAATGGACAAAGTGGCTTTTTGTCATAGCAAATTAAACAAAATTTTAGGATTTGAGTGATGTGGTTGTTGTTACTTGGTGATCAATTGAGGGGTTTCTTCGGCCTATTGGTTATATTGTAATTGTTTTTTTGCTTTCGACCCGTCCCATTTCCGAAATGACGGGGTGAAATACACTAATGATTTAAGAGAGAGTGTGTGTTATAAAAAAAATACAACATCTTTACATCAAAACGGTCTAAGTCCTTCAACTCAATTTGGTATAATTGGCATATCATATGATAATCCAACTCATATCGGAACCAGCATTTGCTGACATGCTGCTGCCAGCTAAATTTAAAGAAAAATTGACCGATCAAAAAAAATTGAAAAAAAATTGGAAAAAAGGTAATCGGCCCTCACTTGACCATGGCCGGGGACTTGAGGCCCTCGTTGATGGCCGCAAGAGAGCCAACCACTCTTGGTAGACCCGTCAAATGGATGGGTCGGGTCGGGTTTGGGTCGGGTTGAAAATGGTCCGACCCATATTGACCAATTTAACCCGTTTTGACCCATATTCATGCAATGTAAATCTAGTGACCTATACCTGATCCGACCCACACCCGACCCACCCGTATTACTAAAAGCCATTATTATTGTAGACAAACCTAAACTCACTTTAAGCTTTATATTAAATGACCCACTTAACCCATATTTGACCCATATTTAACTTTTACTTAACCCATATTTAACTTTCACTTGACCCATATTTGACTCATTTAACTAAAAGTGAGTCATAATATGGGTTTATGACCCATTTTGACACCTCTAACTCTTGCAGAGACCCCAGAGTTGCTAACCTTGCTAGTGAAGCGCGTTGTCCCCTCCCACAAAGGTTATCAACCTTATCGGTGAAACTCGTTGTCCTCCCTCTTCCTCGGTTTTGGTTATTTTTTTCATTTAAAAAGAAAAAAATCAGTCAAGGTTGCTATCAACATGTAATACAAATAATACCCCATGATTTGGCTGAATTATCATGTCAAGTGCTAACAGTACAAAATTGAGTCGACTGGCTAAACAGGTCCCCTTCAAAGGCTACGATGTACCAAATCCAGTAAATCAAAGTCCAAAAAGATCAAACAACAGAATCTACTTTTGGCGTTGTCCTGAGCTTTTTATCTCTTGGAGATACTTCTTTTGTAAGTCAAGCGACATAAAAGGCTTCCGGCAAAAACTTGAAAAACCTTTTTTACACATCATTCATGAGATTCCAACGCAAAGTCCAATGAATCATACTCCATTCGGTCAAATAAGGAACAAAAGCGTGCTTTTATTGAAATATGTACGAATTCATTTATTTTTTTATTTATTTTTGTCCAAACTTTTGGTGATTTTACTTAAAAAAAGAAGAGCAATGAGTGTTTTTACGCGCGGAATCGCATAAAGGCGTGACGGTCTCCAGGAATCGGTGGTGCGCTGAGTAACGAGGGGGAAAAGCCCTTTTGACCTTCTGAATTCGGGAACGGACACCACCTCTAGTCGTGCTCGATTCCATACTCATTAAAACATTAAAGAACCGAAAATGTCATTCATGTCTCCAATTTGCCTCCTCCACCAGCACTTAGGCCCGGCAGTCGTGCCCAATTTGCTCGATCCCCAATGTCATTTTGCAGAACAAAAGGCGGCAACAAAAATAATCACCATAAAGAGATAACTTTGCTTAAATTGGCGAGACATGGAAGTTTAGTTTTCATTTAGGTACGTAAGGGATGAGGAAATCATAAATATCATGATTTTAGTAGGGTGTCGGCAGCATAACATTAAAAAAAAAAAGGTTCATCATAAGTGTTAGTCAATTTTAATGCCGCACATGATTTTTCGGCATTTAAATTATCGGTTGAAAAGTGATAGCACCATTTCCAATGACTTTCAAAAGTTATGGCATGATTTGTAAAAAGCATTAACCACAAGTGTTAGCAATTTTATTGCTGTGGTGGCATTTTCAACACTTAAATGACCAGTTCAAAAATTATGGGATCAATATGAACAATTTTTAAAGGTAATGATATGAGATGAGCGATTAAAAAGTCATAGTGTTAAGTGAGCAACCAAAACTCCCAAAATATTGCATCATGTCGAGCTGCTTTGGCCTCCATCCCGCCACTTCTGGCACTCCCCATAGTGCCCTAAGTCTACCGTCTTGTCCATCACCCTTTTGATTGGTTTCCTTGTGGTTGCAACCCCATGTGAGGTTGGCCATCCCCTATCTACATCACAGAGATGGAGAGATAGAGCTCAACGGGATTGATCCGGGTTGCCAATGGGTGGAACAAACTTGAGATACTATGCAAGTATGAATTATTCACTGTTTATTGTGAATATAATTTTCTTTGTTTCGCTATTGACAAGTCTCAAAGTGTGAGCACTTAGAAATTTTGTAATTGCTTGTCTTTTTTTTTTCTTAATCTCATGGAGTAAAATGTTGCCACAAAAGACTATTACCTCGGAGTTATTTTCCTCCCACTTAGATGGAAGAAGAAGAAGGGAAGCACAAACAAACAAGCACAAAGCAATAACAACAAGAGCAGTGAAGCACGGACCAGATCGACTTCAGACTACTTTTCACCCTCAATTGTTGGAACACAGTTGGTAGTGATCTCAAGCGACGATGATTATGGGTGAGCGGTTCCAGGTTCCTTACAGGTTCCGCTTGGAACCTAGAACCTACCCTCGGGTACAGGTTCCTCATTTTTTGGAACCTGGAACCTACCCATCGAAATCTGGAACCTAGAACCTACCCTCTCACAGGTTCCAGTTCCGGTTCCAAGGTCCAACAGGTTCTTTTTTTTTTTTTTTCATTTAAGTGGAACCGGTTCTGATTCCGAAAAAAGAGGAACCGAAAACCGAAACCTCCCTCCCTAGAACCAGGAACCGTGATCATCCCTTCCAACATAGTTTATAATAGAGATAAATAAAGCATGCAACCACTCAAATCCCAAAGTCTCTGATGCACGATAAGATAAGAGAAGACCGGAGCAGATAAAATGACTGACAAAATGAGAAAAGCCTATAAAAACAGAGGTAAAGAAATGATATCTATTGAAACCACAGTCTTTCAATTCATTTGCAAATGAGTTAGCTCTCACATGATGCCTACTTTTGAAATCTGTACTCTAAGATAAATAATATTGTGCTCATTCTGCAAATGAAGACTTCATATGAAGACATTTCTGATGAAGTCCAACTCAACCACAGAAAACACAGGCACCTTTACAAATAGTGAACCTATCAAGGGTCACAAAAGTAGCCATATGCAGATGTCCTATACGATGTATACAGTGACAGCAAGACATGAAAAGCTTGANTGGAAGAATTCAGAATTTTTTTTAAAAAATGGCAAAAGCTGTCCATGGCAACAATGGTTAGGCTACGTAGAATAGCCAATGTCTACATTAACGATTTTTAATTAAAATTAGCCAGAACGACTATATTGGCACATAGTTAAAATGTTTAAAATTAAATTGGTCAAATTGAAAAGTTCATGTGTAGAATAAGTTGAGGAGTTTTTTTTGTCAATTTTGCTGTTTTTACTTTGACGTTTATTTCCTTAAAAACACACAATATTTGCGAGCGATGGTTATTGGATTTGGAAAATATAAGCTTTTTGGCAAAATTATCTGTGTAAGAAATAGGAAAAAGTTGTTATGCTAACTATATGCTTTGCGATGATTGTACAAGTTTCATGAAAATAAACTTAACGGGCCTCTAACATTCAGTTTTCATATATCTCTTTGATCATTCTACTTTAGGTAGAAATTCCTCCAACCTTTGCTTTTCAAAATCATTCACGATTTCATAAAGTAATGCTTTATGATCACTTAATTTGAAAAGGAAAATTGTCCAAAAAATTCTAATCCTATTACACTTTTGCCAATTCAGTCTTAAACCTTTCAATTTTGCCAATTGAGTTCTAAATCTTTTAATAATTTGCCAATTAACTCTATTAAGTCAATTTACCCTGAAAAATGTTTATTGGATATTTAGTCAATGTCGGCCGTCTTATATAGCCAGACTAGCGCTTATGTGGACACTGGATTTAAAAAATGGTGATGTTTTTTTTTTCTTCGTTATTTTCGTTTACGTGGAAAATTCCCCCAAATCAGAACACTGAAACACTCGATGACGCTGAATACGACCTAATTTGCTTAGGGGTGAGCGGTTCCAGGTTCCTTACAGGTTCCGCTTGGAACCTGGAACCTACCCTCGGGTACAGGTTCCTCATTTTTTGGAACCTGGAACCTACCCATCGAAATCTGGAACCTAGAACCTACCCTCTCACAGGTTCCGGTTCCGGTTCCAGGGTCCAACAGGTTCTTTTTTTTTTTTTTCATTTAAGTGGAACCGGTTCCGATTCCGAAAAAAGAGGAACCGGAAACCGGAACCTCCCTCCCTAGAACCAGGAACCGTGATCATCCCTTCCAACATAGTTTATAATAGAGATAAATAAAGCATGCAACCACTCAAATCCCAAAGTCTCTGATGCACGATAAGATAAGAGAAGACCGGAGCAGATAAAATGACTGACAAAATGAGAAAAGCCTATAAAAATAGAGGTAAAGAAATGATACCTATTGAAACCACAGTCTTTCAATTCATTTGCAAATGAGTTAGCTCTCACATGATGCCTACTTTTGAAATCTGTACTCTAAGATAAATAATATTGTGCTCATTCTGCAAATGAAGACTTCATATGAAGACATTTCTGATGAAGTCCAACTCAACCACAGAAAACACAGGCACCTTTACAAATAGTGAACCTATCAAGGGTCACAAAAGTAGCCATATGCAGATGTCCTATACGATGTATACAGTGACAGCAAGACATGAAAAGCTTGAAAGCCCAACCAGGAGATGAAGTGAAAATAAATAACAACAGAAGGGCATATTCACAGCAGAATACCTGTATGTTATCACCTCAGGGATGCTTCCTCGCTCCCTTCTCTGGAACATTTACTATATGGAGAACAAAAACAGTTGTTAACACAGGAAGAGGCCAACAAGCTCCCTTTTGACTCTGAAGCAATGTGAATAGCTTGGGCATAAAAAATCGCATTCTGTAACATATAAAAATTTGAATGAAATTCACACACCGACACCCCTAAAACTGTAAATCCTCGAGTCCGAAAAAGCAAATAATAATAAACCCCAAAGGACAAACTCAAACCTCACAAATTCAGTCGGCGACAAAACAGAGCAATTAGCAAGCAAGTGAAAACCACTCACCGACCCAAAAACTGCGACTGAAAAACTCAACCAATGCCCACGTGCTAGAAGTGAATTCGCCAGAAAATTAACCCAAAAATAGAGAAAGGAAGAAGAAGAGGAGAAAACAAGCAGACGAGGAAGAAGATCGAGATAACTCTACCGTAGTGAAGAGGCTTCTCCATTTCGAAGATTCCCAAATACGACGCACGACAATGTCCCAACTTTACCTGTGTGAGAGTCGTTGCATCAGCAATGACAAAACAAAAGGCACATTCACAAAACGAGCAGAGCGCGGGTGAGCCGAGCAGCTGCGAGCGGCGTGTAGAGCGGCAGGCGAGCAGAGCGGCGGACGAGCAGCGGCTAGAGCCGAAGAGAGGACGGCGACGACGGACGAGCGATGGACAGAGCCAAAGAGAGGACGGCAACCATGGACGAGCGGCGGGCAAAGCCGCAGAGAGGACGGCGACCATGGACGAGAGCGGGCAGAGCGGCCACGAGCGGCGGACCACGAGCGGCCACGAGCGGCGAGCGACGGTGACAACCGACGAGTGGCTAGCAACGGTCGAGGGCTCAAGGCAGCAAGAGTCTGGCGTGGGGAGAGAGGGAAGAGAGACCCGAGAAACAGAAATGGGGGGAAAAATTAGGGTTAGAATTGGGGATTTTTTGGGAAGGACTAAGGAGGGAACCGGTGGCTGAAGTAGACCGGTTCCGGTTCCGGTTCCCGGTTCAGGTTCCGGTTCTATGAGGAACCGGGAACCGGGAACCGGAACCGGAACCGCCGGTTCCGAAAAATGAGGAACCGGGAACCGGAACCAGTCTCCCTAAAACCGGGAACCGTGCTCACCCCTAACGATGATCGCACAATAGTCGAAAGCAACGATGATCAATTTTTGTCGCGGTGGCCTTCACATGATGGTTGGCGGCACCATATCCACATGCGTCATTACATCACTCCATTGTCAGAAGGTAACATTGGTTGTTTTTTCTTCTTGTTCTATTAAGTTATTTTTAAAAAAAATTATACAAGCCGGATACATCCTATCTCTTGTTCCAAATTTCTTATCCGACATTTCATCTGAGTATATCTAATCCGGAGGACGTTGCCAAAAATCAAATAGAGTAATTTATTATTCTATATATACTCAAATCCAAACTACCAAACTCAAGCTTAAATTTTTATGTATTAGATTCACTAGATTCTTGGATAGTTTTTGACCCATTAAAATTTGAGAAGCCCAATTTTAAATAGGTCCAAAGGTCAAACCAAACAAAATTTATGATCAGCCCATATCCCACCTACAAACTGAATACGACAAAGAAATTGAAAAATTAGAGAAAGACCAGCTGAAACACTACCGTCTCTAGCGTTTCTATTGGCGTGGGAATGATACTGTAGAGCTTGCCCCGATTTGAAACGATGCCCTAGCCCACAATTGCTCTACGGGTCACCTTCTCCAATCGTCACCTTCCTAGTGTGTTTTGCTTCCTCCATGCTTTCTCTTCCTAGGATAGTATTCGCAAACTCTCTTTCTCTCATGATTAAGTATTTCAAGATGTGGCATTTGGGAAATTCTTGGAAGTTGTCGCTCGTCTTTCAAAAGTATCCAACGTGTTCGTATTAGTAAGAGGGGATGCCCAAAATGGCTTGCGAATCACTTGGTCTATTTGTCTTTTTATATTACAAGGGAAAATTGGCCAACAAGTCCCAAAATTATTGCACTTTTGTCAATTCAGTCATACACGTATCAATTTTGCAAATTGAGTCCTAAACTTTTTTGCATTTTGCTAATTGAGTCAATCTAACTAATTTTGGTTGGAAATTACTGACTTTTGTTTCGGGTATAGAATTCAACTCCCACACTTTACAAAAAGGTAAAGTAAAAATTTGAAATTGAGTTGAGAGTTAAAATAAAATAGCAAAAAAAAAATCATCTTTCTTCTTTTCAAAAACCACACAAAAAATGAAGAAGCAGCAAACAGTTTTTCTCTAGGGGGAATGGAAAGAGAGTTAAGAACCCATCGAGAGAAATATAAAGTTTAACTAAAGATGACTAAAGGGAGAAAAGTTCCTTCAAAACCAAGGAATGATTCTAGAAAGAAGGAATCACGTCATTAGCTAAAAATATGAATTTTATTCTACTTGCTTTATGAGAAAAATTGTTAAAAAAGTTTTAAACCTATACGGTGATTAATTTAGTCTTAAATTTTTAATTTTACCAATTCAATTCTAAACATTTTAACAACTTGCCAATTCAATCATAAACATTTTGATTATGCCAATTTAATTCTAAACTTTTAAACTATTTGCCAAACTAGTCATAATTTTTTTAACAAATTACCTATTTAGTCATTTCGGATAATTTTAAATGGACATCACTAACGTAACGGCCAAATTAGCGTCAACTGTCTTATGTGATGCAAACAGCATTGATGTGGACAATTTTTTATTTTTATTTTTTTCTCTCTCTTTACAAAGGACTGATGGGGCCTTCGGCATCCTTCAATGGCCACTAAGCAAGGGTTGGCGACCCCACTAACCCCTAGGCAAGGGCCGTGAAGCCCTCACCAACTTCGGGCAAAGGTTACGACCCTCACTGGATCTAGTGAGAGCTCATAAGCCCTTGCTCTGGCAATGAGGGTTGCAACACCCTCGCCTCACCAAATCTGACAACGATTGGCAAGCCCTCGCGTAGCCTATCACTATCACAACAAGGGCGTCGCGGCCTTCACCCACCCTTGTTGTGGCCCATTAGGGCTCATAACGCTTTCACCCAAGGGCCAACAAAGGTAATTGGCTCTCAACCAATGGTTGGCAACTTCGTCGACCCTATGTAAAAATTGGAAAGAGAAATAAAAAATATATATATAAAATAACAAAAAATTAATAAAATATTCGAAATTGGTTTTTAGGCTCAATTCATGGAAAATAACTTTCAGAAATATATTTTCCGAATTTTCCGAGGTGCATTTAATGCAAAATAAATTCATTAGAAAAAACATTTTCCATAAAGGAAAAAAAGTCTTCTAAAGCGGGGGAATATGTATTCCACTTTTTAAGTTGGGGCAAATATTTTCCACATCCACTCTCTCTTATCTCACGCCCCATATTAATCCTTACTTCTTTCTATCTATTTTTTCAATTAAATTTTATACTTTTAAAAAAAATCGATTTTTTTGTTATTTTATTATTATTTTTTCTTTCTTTCTTTTTGCTCTTCTTCTTTTTTAGCTAGTCACGAGCCACAGCGACTGCGTGTGACCAGCGACAGGCAAGCTTGTAGCTTGCCAATCTAGCATTGCCAAAAGGAGGCGAGGCTTGGGCCTCGCAGATCAGTGATCAGACTCGGGCCTCGCCAGATCGGCCACACTCTCCAATGAGCTGATCAGGCAAGCTCAGCAAGCCTAAGCTCACTAGAGGTAGGCGAGCTCAAGGCTCGCCAATGGCCGATCACCAACCGTTGCCATGGCTGGTGACCAACCAAAGAAAAAGAGAACACAAAAAAATAAAATAAAAAGGAAATAATAATTTGATATTCGATTTTTTTAAAGAAATAAATAATTAAAAATAGTTTTTAAAATATAATAATAAAATTATTGAAACATAGTGTATAAAGGAAAATATTTTCTCTAGCAAACAACGGAAAACATTTTCCACTTCATTTTCAAATTTTACCCAAATACCTGAAAATAATTACGTTTTCCTAGAAAATAACTTCCTACAAAATATTTTCCAAAAACATCACATTTTTCATTAAACGAATGAAGCCTTAAAATTAAAAAAATTCCCAAATTAGCACCAGTCACACCATGTAAAATAGCCAATACTAACTAGGTTGCTATGTCAACAATGTCCTACCAAAATTAGTCGAAATGACTAAATTGGCAATTCATTAAAAAACTTAGAACAATTTAGCAAATCGTTAAAAGGTAGATGTAAAATTTCTTTAAAATTTGTACACAATTAAAAGTTTAGAACTGAATCGATAAATTATCAAAAGGTTTATGACTTAATTAGTAAAATTAAAAAGTCTATGACTAAATTGACTATTGTACAATAAGTTTTAGACTTTTTGGACAACTTTCCCTATTTTATGTAGGTTGAACAAAATAGTAGGTACGAATATATGTTGGCTACCCAGAGCACTGTAATTTGTAACTATAGAAGCAACGTACGGGGATCAGAGCCAGAGGGGGCCTGAAAGTATGGGGTTGAATACTGGGCCTAAAAGAACTTATACTAGGCCTGTGATGACTTAAAAAATAATAATATATTGACTTATTAACACGGCGCAATTTTGATTCCCTGCAGTATTATCCACAGAAAATTTTTCCATTTGGGGCCTCTCAATTGGATTTTAAGCCCACATTTTCCCCGGTCCATGTGGTTGGCAGGATATTCTTCAATTCGAGGTTATCTTAATTAAAACGGACTTCTCTCATAGTAAGGAAAAAGAGCATGTCCTGATCTTGAGATAGAGTCATATTTTCTAGGTGCGATATGATCAGTTGATTATGTCATATTAGCTGTGGTACTGATAAATAAAATGTGTTTTTTTTAATCAAATATGTCGTATATCCGCTATGCTTGTATCGGAGAAGAAAATGAAAAAAGAAGAAAAATATCTACCTTTTTTTATCACTAAAAAATGCATTTTTTTTATTGTTTTCCTCTTACTGCTTAGTGCTAGTCCGTTGGGTGCAGTTGGGTAAATATTAATGAAGTGCTGGTCCCAAAACACTGGAGTAGAAACTAATGATGTTCCGTCCATTATAGGCATAACGAAAGAAGTGCAATGATAATTTGGAGCTATTTGGAGCTCACTTTCCTACCAATAATTACCTTGTTCATTTGAATGGACAGAGTCACTTTTTATTGTAACGAAATAGACATAAATTTAGGATACAAGTGATGTGGTTGTTGTTACTCGGCGATCAGTTAGAGGGTTTCTTATGTCGGATATTGTAATTGTCTTTTCGCCTTCACCTCTTTTTATTTCCGAAATGATGAGGTGAAATGTACTAATTGTTCGAAACAAAAAATGAGAAAATTATGTGCGGAAGACTTCATTTGCAGGGGCAACAAAAAAAAATATAGCCTATTGCGTTGTTGACCAAATCAAGTGGACTTCAATTTGGTTCCATTTTGGTCACCGCACCCTTTGCAGCAAAACAATCTACGCCCTTCAACTCAATTTGGTGTAATTGACATGTCATGTGATAATCCAATTCATGTCAGAATCAACATTTGCTGACATGTTGCTGATGCATACAACCTTACCAGCTAAAATTTAAATAAAAATTGGAAAAAGGGTAATCGGCCCTCTCTCAACCATTGTCGATGGACCCGTGGCCCTCGTCGCTGGCCACAGGAGAGCCGGCCACTCTTGTAGAGACACCATGAGGGTTGCTAGCCTTGCCAATGCAGCTCGTTGTCCCCTCCCGCGAGGGTTATCGGCCTTGTTGGGGAAACTCACTGTCCACTCTCTTCCTCAATTTTGTGCATTTTTTTCATTTAAAAAGAAGAAGAAGATTAATCAAGGTTGCTGTCAACATGTAATACAAATAATACCACACGATTTGGCTAAATTATCAAGTCAAGTGCTGACCGTACAAAATTGACTCGAGCGACTAAATGGCTCCGCTTTGACAACACAATGTACCAAATGAGTTAATCAAAATTCAAAATGATCAAACAATAGAATCTACTTTTGGCGTTGTCCTTTGCTTTTAACCTTTTGGATATACTTCTTTTGTAAGTCAAGTAACATGAAAGGAATCCAGTAAAAACTCAACCATTTTTTACCCATCATTCATGAGATTCCAACGCAAAGTCCAACGGATCATACTCCATTCGGTCAAATAAGGAACAAAACCATGCTTTATTGAGATATGTACAAATCCATTTATTTATTTATTTATTTTTGTCCAAACTTTAGTGAATTTACTTAAAAATCGAGGAGTAATGAGTGTTTCTAGGCACGGAATCGCATAAAGGCGTGATGGTGTCTCCTGGAATTGGTGGTGCGCTGAGTAACTCGGGGGAAAAGCCTTTTTGACCTTCTGAATTCGGGAACGGGCACCGCCTCTAGTCGTGCTCGATTCTATACTCATTAAAACATTAAAGAACCGAAAAGGTCATTCATGTCTCCAACTTGCCTCCTCCACCAGCACTTAGGTCCGGCAGTCGTGCCCAATTTGCTCGATCCCCATGTCATTTTGTAGAACAAAAGGCAGCAAAAAAAAAAAAAAAGCCACCATCAAAAGATCAACTTCGCTTAAATTGGCAAGACATGGAAGTTCAGTTTTTATTTAGGTAAATAGGGGATAAGGAGAGTGTAAATATCATGATTTTGGTACGGTGCTTGCTTTGACGGCATAACTTCTAAAATATACGTTCACCATAAGTGTTCGTAAATTTTAATGCTGTGTCGAATTTTTCAGCTTTTGATAAGTGATTGGTTAAAAAGTTCTGGCACCAATATAAATGATTTTCAAAAGTTATGGCGTGATTTTTAAAAAGCATTAACCTCAACTATTAGCAATCTTAATGCTGCGACGGAATTTTCGACACTCAAGTGATCGGTTCAATAGTTATGACACCGATATAAACAATTTTTAAAGGTTATGATATGAGATGAGCAATTGAAAAGTTGTGGTGCTAAGGGGGTTAACTATATCTCTCAAAATACCGTATTGTGTCTAGTTGCTTCAACCTCCATCCCGTCACTTCCACACTTATCATAGTGCCCTGAGTCTACTACCGCCATGTCCCTCACCCTTTTGATCAGCTTCCTCGTCGTTGCAACCCCAATGCGAGGTTGGCAATCCCCTATCTACATCACAGAGATGGAGAGATAGAGCTCAATAGGATTGATCTGGGCTGTCAATGGGTTGAACAAACTTGAGATACTATACAAGTATGAATTATTCACTGTTTGTTGTGAAGATAATTTTCTTTTGTTTTGCTATTCACATGTCTCAGAGTGTGTGAGCATTCAGATATTTTATAATTGCAAGTCATTTTTTTAATCTCGTGGAGTAAAATGTTGCCACAAAAGATTGTTACCTCGGAGTTATTTTCCTCCCACTTTGATGGAAGAAAAGAAGGGAAGCACAAACGAGCACATAAAAACAACGACAAGAGCAATGAAGCATGGACCAGATCAATTTCAAAGTAATGTTCCAACTCCCTGACAAGATCCATTCCTTCAACTTTGCAAAACGTAACCAAACTGAGAGAGCTGCACCTATTTGATCCATCCCTCTAGAGCTAGGGAATTCGAACCTTCTTAGCAATTTGAGCCTTTAATGTAATAATCTTACCGGTTCAATCCTATCAACATTAGGCAATTTGACAGAACTTACCCTTTTTTATCTCTACAATAACTAGCTTTCTAGTCACATTCTTCATGAGATAAGAAATCTCCACGCTATGCTTGACTTAGAGCTAAGTAGAAATCAGCTCACTAGCCCAATTCCTTCTTCTTTGGGTCACTTGACCAGCTTAAAATATTCCTCCGCGAGAAATTTTGTGGCAATGAGGGTTGCGACACCCTTGCCTCACCAAATCTACCGAGGGCTCACAAGGCCTGACCCAAGCTGTCACTGCCGCAATGAGGGCAAGTAAGGACTACAACGCCCTTATTATGGCCCACAAGGGCTCGTGACACCCTCACCCAATGATTGGTGAGGGTCACCAAATCTCAGGTAGTGGTTGCAACTTCACCGGCCCTTTGTAAAAAGAGGAAAGAGAAACGAAAAAAATAACAAAAAATTACTAAAACATTTGATATTGTCTTTTAAAATTAAAAAATTGTTCGAATTAGCGCCCAATGCTAACTAGCTGTCACATCAGCAATATCCAATCAAAATTAGTTGAAATGATTAAATTCGTCATTTATCAAGAGGTTTAGAACAATTTAGCAAATCGTTAAAAGTTTATAATTAAATTGGTACGACTAAAATATTTAGAACTAAATTGATAAGTTGTCGAAAGATTTATGACTAAATTAGCAAAACCAAAAAATTTAGGACTAAACTAATCATCGCACAATAAGTTTAAGATATTTTGGACAATTTTTCCTATTTTATGTAAGTTGAACAAAATCGTGGGCATGACTATAAGTTGGCGACTCAAGTACTTTAATCGACGTACAAGGATAAGAGCCAGAGGGTGTCCGAAAGTATGGGGGTGAATATTGGGCCTAAAAGAACTTACACTAGGCCTGTGATGACTTGAAAGGTAATAGTATATCAACGTATTAACACGGCGTAATTTCAATTCACCGCACTATTATCTAAAAGAAAATTAGGGGTGTCAATGGGTCGGGTCGGGTCGGATATTTGAGTATTTTCTAGCAAAACTCTAAGAATACATTACATTTATCAAAAATGCAAGGGCCGACCCAACCCGACCCGGCTCTAAATGATATTGGCTCTATACTTGGACAAGATTTTGACCGAACCTGAAAATACCCTAAATTTAGGGTCGGGCTAGGCCGGGCCGGGTCGGGTCGGGTATTTTTTACGCCAATTTTCCATTTGAGGCCACTCACTTCAATTTCAAGCCTGCATTTTCCCGGTCCATGTGGTTGGTGGGATATTCTACTGTTCGAGGTTATCTTAACTAAAACGG
Organism: Corymbia citriodora subsp. variegata; assembly: GCA_014858505.1. Taxonomy (NCBI): domain Eukaryota; kingdom Viridiplantae; phylum Streptophyta; class Magnoliopsida; order Myrtales; family Myrtaceae; genus Corymbia; species Corymbia citriodora. The sequence continues at coordinate 10,175,297 of CM026418.1, forward strand.
ACTTCTCTCATGGTAAGGAAAAAAGCATGCCCTAATCTTGAGATAGTCATATTTTCTAGGCAGGATATGATGGGTCGATTATGTCATATTAGCTGTGGTACCGATAAATAAAATGTGTTTCTTTTTTAATCAAATCCGTTGTGTATTCGCCACGCTTGCATCGAAAAAGAATGAAAAAAAGAAAAATATCTACCTTTTTTATCACTAAAAAATGCATTTTTTTTTATTGTTTTCCTCTTACCGCTTGGTGCCAGTCCGTTGGGTGCAGTAGGGGCGACTATTAATGAAGTGCTGGTCCCAAAACAGTGGTGTAGAAATTAATGATGTTCCGTCCGTTACAGGCTTAACGAAAGAAGTGCAAAGATAATTTGGAGCACACTTTGCTACCAAAAGTCACCTTGCTCATTTGAATGGACAGAATTGCTTTTTATCTTAGAAAAAAAGGACATAAATTTAGGATATAAGTGACATGGTTGTTGTTACTCAGTGATCAGTCGAGGGTTTCTTCGGCTTATATCATATATTGTAATTGTTTTTTCACCTTTGGCTCGTTTCATTTCCGAAATGATAGGTATAAAATGCACCAATTATTTGAAACAAAAAATGAGAAAATTACGTACGAAAGACTTCACTTTTAGGGCAACATAAAAAATATAGCTATCAAGTGGACTTTAATCTGGTTCCATTTTTGTCACCGCACTCTTTGCAGCAAAACAATCTAAGTCCTTCAACTCAATTTGGTGTAATTGGCATCTCCTGTGATAATCCAATTCATGTCAAAAACAACATTTGTTGACATGTTGCTGATGTGTACAACTTTGTTCAACTTTGCCAGCTAAATTTAAAGAAAAATTGGAAAATGGGTAATCGACCCTCTCTCAACCATAGTTGGGGGACCTGTGGCCCTTGTCACTAGCCGCATGAGAGCCGGCCACTCTTGCAATGACCCCATGAGGGTTGCTAGCCTAGCCAATTATCGGCCTTGTTGGTGAAACCCACTGTCCTCCTTCTTCCTCAGTTTTGTTCATTTTTGTTCATTTAAAAAAGAAGAAGAAAATTAATTGAGGTTGTCATCGACATGTAATACAAATAATATCACATGATTTGGCTGAATTAGCACGTCAAATGCTAACCGTAAAAAACTGACTCGAGCAACAAAATGGGTCTGCTTTAAACACCGCAACGTTGCTAATTAGGTAAATCAAAGATCAAAAAGATCAAATAAGAGAATCTACTTTTGGCGCTGCCCTCAGCTATTAACCTCTTGGATATGCTTCTTTTGTAAGTCAAGTAGCATGAAAGGCATCGGGTTAAAACTTTGAAAACCCTTTTTTTACACATCATTCGCAAGATTCCAACGCGAAGTCCAATGAGTCATACTCCATGACAGGACCGGGCGTTCGGTCAAATGAGGGGCAAAAGCATGCTTTATGAAATATAATAATAATTCACTTATATATATTTACATATTTATCTTTGTCCCAAACTTTAGTGAATATACTTAAAAATATAGAGGGAGCAATGACTGTTTTTATGCGCGGAATCGCATCAAAGCGTGATGCTCTTCTGGAATTGGTGGTGCGCTGAGTAACGTGGGTGGGGAGAAAAGCCCTTTTGACCTTCTGAATTCAGGAATGGACACTGCTTCTGGTCGTGCTCGATTTTGTCCCTCATTATTGCATTAAAGAACCGAAAAGGTCATTCATGTCTCCAACTTGCCTCCTCCACCAGCACTTCGGTCCGGCAATCGTGCCCAATTTGCTCCATCCTTTATGTCATTTTGTAGGGGAAAAAATAAAGGCAGCAACAAAAAACATCACCATCAAAAATCAACTATGCTTAAATTGGCTAGACATGGAAGTTTGGCTATTATTTCAGGTAAGCAGGGACGAGGAAATCAGAAATATCATGATTTTCATACAATACTTACTTTGATAGCATAACTTTAAAAATAAAAGTAAAAAAAACGTTCACCGTAAGTGTTCGTGAATTTTAATGCCGTGCTAAATTATTCGACATTTAAGTGATAAGTTAAAAAATTTCTAGCGCCAATATGAATAATTTTCAAAAGTTATGGCATAACTTTTAAAAGTATCCACCATTAATGTCATAAGTTTTAATGATGCGTGGGATTTTTCAACATTTAAGTAATCGGTTGAAAAGTTATGATGCCAATATGAATGATTTTTAAAAGTTATGGCATAACATTTAAGTATCTACCACGAGTGTCATGAATTTTAATGATGCACCAGATTTTTTGGCACTTAAGTGATTGGTTCAAAAGTTACAATGCCGATATAAATGATGAATGATTGAAAAGTTATGACAATTATAATGTCTTTATCTCGACAAAGTTGTGCCTAATCTTCATTTACAAAAGAGTTTGATTTAAATATGAGAATTCTTAGAGATTTCAACTAAAGCTCCATTCTTTTATAAGAAATTCAGAGTATAATCTAAAGTAAAGTCGTTTTCTATATATAAAAAATGTTTAGAGTAGATCTTATCTCGAATTAATCTCAAATAGGGATTCGATTTATTCTAGCAACTAGAGCAAAGGCAATTTTGTGTAAAATTACAGCCAGATAAAAACAATGAGTGAAAATCCCAAACCCAAACACATCCGGATTGAATCTTTGATCGAAGGATTCTTCGTTGATTCTTCCATTCTCAGTGTAATATTACTACCTCGGCTCCCTCCACTCTCCACAACCCTCGATTCTCGATTTGGCCCTACGTGGTCCAACACCTAAACAAAATCTATGAAGATATATTCTTGTAGCAATTTCCATGTAAGAATTTAAAAAGAAGGATGGAGGAAGAAGAACAAAAGACCACCCTAGGGGCAAGTTGCGCGAGTCCGAGATCGTGGACTCTGAATTCAAAGCGATGGGGAGTGGTGGGGACTCTTCCCCAAATCGGGATAGGATACGATTCAAAAAGGGCATCAATTAAAATCCCCCGAATCCTCGACACCAAAAAAAAATAAAAAAAAATAAAAAATATATCTATCTCCAATAAAAGAAGGCAACAAATCCTGTCCTCGCCTAATACAGCCAAGACAAAGCACCCAACTTGCGCTTCCCGCCATCCTAGGCGCCCCAAAAGAAGAAAAAGAAAAACAGAAATTACTGAGGTTGACTGCTTTTCAAGACGCTCGGCAGCAGCGGAGCATCTAATTAGCAATATTCGCAGCTCCCGATTTTTCCTGTGCTTGAATGGATTTGAGTAATGTTTCCTATTTTAGATAGTGGGTAATTCAAATATTTACAATTAATGGGTAATTTGTAAGTTTTTTTTTTATGAGAAAATAAATTTGAAGATGGTATATAACGTAAAATATAAATAAGAAAGAAGTCGTTTTCATGAGATCGCAACTGCTTCATTGCAATCGATGAGAACTTGGACAATCAATAAGAAAAGTTTGCAAAGCATTGGGTCCAACTAGCACAACTAAATTGCGGCTGCAATAAAGATGCGACCTTTTGTTCTCTTTTTTATCGCATTGCATCAAAGAAAGTGTCTCTCTCTCTACATCTCTCTTCTGTAATAAGGGAACATCAAGTATTCACAATCGCCGAAATGGAAAAAGGGAAAAGAATCAATTGAATTAGAACCCTCGGATTGACCCCAAAAAAAAAGTTCTTTCCAAGACTGCTCTGCTCTGTTCTAGCTATGCCTCACTCTGCTTTTGGAAATGGAATGATTCCCAATCATCTCACCATCACCCAATCCTCGGAATCTTCCCAATTAGGCCCCTCCTGCCTCGCCAACCCCCAAATCCGATCCATCGCCGACGAAGAAACCGTTGAGAGCGGATTGGAATCCATCTCCAGGGAGGGCGAAAGCGAAGAGCCCGATTCCCAACTCGTTCTTGAACATTGCATCGACACCCAGTCCTGGAAATCGAAGTGGCACCTCGGAGAGGAATCCCCGAATTCGACGGCTCCGCAATCTCTTACAGCCTCCTCATCGTTGTTGACGCAGTCGACGGCGAGGAAGGGGTGCTTCAAGAGCATACGGGCGGTCCACCTCTTCTTTGGGTTCTTCGCGAGGCACTTCATCAAGAAGTCCTTCCCCTGCTCTGACAATCCCTCGGGAATCTCCGGGATTTCGTCTCCCACCCCGATTCTGATCATGAGAGCATACGCGTTTGACACGGCCCGCGATCCCCATGCCGGCCTCCCCGTCGCCATCTCCACCACCGCGCAACCGAGCGCCCAGATGTCCGAGGGAGGCTCGTACTCGTTGCAGTTGACGGACTCCGGCGCCATATACCTGGGTGTCCCCCGCCACTCGAACCCGCCCTGTTTCCCGCCCTTCGACAACCGTTCGCCCGCTCTCTTCGCGAGGCCGAAGTCAGCGATCTTGACTTCTTCGTCCCCACCGCTGGGGAATACGAGGATGTTCTGAAGCTTGACGTCGCAGTGAACGAACCCTTTAGAGTGGACGAACTCCAGGCCCTCCAGGATCGACCTCGCGTGGCGCCTTATCTCGGGCTCCGAGAGAGGATTCCCTCTGGACTTCATGCTGTTGCCGAGGCTGCCGCCGCCGGCGTACTCGAGGAGGACGCTGTAGAGCTCCTCGCCGCCGCGCTCGGCCATGAGCAAGTCGCCAAAGCAGCGGACGATCCGCGGGCAGTCGCCGAGTTCGCGCAGGACCTGCCTCTCGTGCCTGAGGGAGGAAGACAGGGCGGCGTCGCAGGACTTGACGGCCATCAACGGAGGGTGGTCGGAGGGGCGGGTTCCGGCGGGCGTGGCGAGGTGGATGGTGGCGAAGCCGCCGTGGCCAATCTCTCTGCCTCGGACCCAGCCCATGGTTTCGCGAATCTTGAGGTTTTTCAGGGTTTTGAGGGAACTTTTTTAGAGAGAGAAAGAGAGGGAGAGGGGGAGGCGGGGGTTCTTCGGCGCGCTCTGTGTCTGCGCGGGTTTTGGCTTTTGGTTGGTGAGGAAGGATGAAACAGAGGAGACGCTGGTTCGCGTTCTTTTATACTGACGAGGAAAGGAGGAGATTTTTTTCTTATTTTATTTAATTTTCTTATCTTATTTATGTATTTGCGTTTTTTTTTTCAATATATATATTTTCAAAAATGATAATGGAGGTGGGGGCGTTTTTTGTTGATTTTTCTCGCTTGGATTGGATTGGACACATGAAAGATGGGAATCTTGAAGGAGGGAAGACCCAGACGAGTTTCCTCGTATAGCTCATCCGTCGCGCCAAAAACGCATTCACATAAAATAGCTTTATTAATTTTTTTAAGGTAACTTATTAACGAAATTCAAAGAAATTATTAAGCATCACTTGAGTATGAACGTGTTCTTCAAAGCATTAGATGTAACACCTTTCCTTTTTAGTAACGCAGCAAATTTAATAAAGATTCATTTGATGTGACAAATTGAAAGGAATTATTTAAATTAATAGGCACGTTTAAAGTATTAAATAGAAATTTATCATTTGATTTATAGTTCACCGATTTTATCTTTAATTTTAGTCTTAGGGGTGGGCACTAGTGCAAGATAAACCCTAGACTCAATCCAGACCAACCCTAGCCGACCAATTCTAGTTCAATTCATCAGCTAATATTGATTCGATTCTTAGTTTCATGTGTAGAACCAGACTAAGAAACATGTCTTTTTATTTTGTAATTCTTTTGTATATCTCGTGAATGAACTTTTTTAATAACTTCTTTTTTTCTTCAGATATGAAATATTGTAATTGGAGAGATTGTCATCTGTAAAAAAAAGTTTATGAGTTGAAGTGGAAAGAATATTTGAGATGTCGTTTTAAATTGATTGTTTTAGTTTAATAAATAGTAATTTTAATTCAAATATATTGTTAAGCGATTAACTATGTTGTTTTTAAGTTGTTAAAATTTAGAGCAATCTTTTATGTATGATAATTCATGTTTGATGTTGTTTGTTTTAAAGTTTTTATTGTTTATTTTGTTTTGCGTGTTCATCTTTCATGGATTGTTACTTTTGGCATATGAAAATTTTTGTTATTACTTTAACTTTCATTTTTCCAGACTAAGGGATGAGTTGGACATTTCCCAATTGCTTTATATTTCTCTTTGTTTTGTACTGTACTTCTCCCGTTTTGTTGCTCTACCATTTTGCTGTAGCTGTCATTTATCATAAATAATGTCATCCTCACTTTCCTCCGACTTATCACAGGCAATCTGTTCAAGGGTTGTTTTACTAAAATTTGTCCTTTAAAGGAATAATAATTTAAAAAAAGAAGAATTGGCCAGTTCATGAGTAGATCACAGAATTGGATTGGATTTACAAGGTTGACTAGGGTGTACAAAATAAGTTCAAATTGCACATCTAAAACCTATGCATCTTGCCTACTCAAACTAAAACCTCTCATTCCTACTCAATATCTCTAGTATGATTCATCAATATGTGAATGTACTAAAGATAATAAAAGGGCTGCACAAAACAAATTTAATAAGTCATGCGATAAAATCTTGTTGGATGTTTGAATAGGTTTACCTAGTAACGTGCCTCCAACTTTTGTGCGTAAAGCATCTTGTCGAGCATCTTGGTTACAAGTGAATCCAACCCATCAAGATCGAGTAATTATTGCACGGATCCACAATACGCACTGAATCACATCAATTCCAACTCAAGAAACAGTTAAATTCAAATAAGAACTTTCAATCATATATGATTAACTCTATTCGCCGAATCCTTTGTCAAATCGAGTCTTGTTGAGTACAGATCAAAGCACGTCGGAAGTATCTTCGCGCAGGAAACATGGAACCAGAAATCGCTGAGTAAGAAACATGATTGCCCAACTGGCTATCGATGGAAAGTGAAACTAAAGAAGCATGTTCTTCAAGTTGGCAACTCTCTCGGCACATGACCTAGGGCAGCAGCACTGCCTTGAATTCAGTGACTCGACTCAAACCATCTTGAAGTTAGCTGTTGTTACTTATTACACACTCCCCCATCACTCTTGGCACTATCACATAAATTAAATGGAATTATTAAATAAATGAATAAAAAAATAAGAAATCGATAAATATCCCATCCTCTTTCATGCAACCTTTGTCGCATAATTGCAACAACATTAATATAGACATGTATATAATTTGTTGCTCCTACAGCTTGACAATGTCCTCGTGATTTGAGAAGGTTTGAGGGGCCCGACTTAGGGTTTGATGATGAAGAAGAAGGAGAAGACGAAAACTGTAGGCGGCCGCAGATTTGCCGGTGCAGGTAGTTTGGAGCACGTGATGAAGCTGGCTTTATTGAAATGGCAAGATTGAATTATTTTGTTTGTGCTAAAAAACAGATTGGAGGTGAGTTTTCTATATGACTATTGACAGCTAAAAGAGGACGCAGATCTTTTGATGAGCTAACAAAATTTTCATGTTAGTCGATTCTCAAATGACAGAGAAGATACTCCTCGTTGGGTAGATAATTTCTTAGATCCATGAGATACCCACTAAATTTTATGAACTCGATAGCACACGAGTCAACATAGCGTAATTACGGAATTATTTATATTAGGGTGAGAAATTAAACATTTGTCGAGCGTTCGGTGCATTCATATGATCAGACTTGGAAATTTTTTTAATTCAAATTAGAAGTAATCATGCGGGACTGAGATGATTAAGTAGTTATCAGCCATGTTGCAAAACTAATTGAAGGACTGATCTTGTTCCTCGATTTTGAAACCCTCGAACCAATCTTATACCTCTTATACCTTATTGGGAAAAAAAAAAGGATTTTATTAATGAAGGCTCCAGAACGCTATTTAAACTATCAGTTAAGGGAATTTCATCGTCTTCAATGAACTCATTGTTCTCATGTAATATACAATCATTAGTGCCTTGAAAATTGCATTATATCAAATAAAGTACACTACAAAAGTGCTTCATGGAATCATTAATAAAATCGCTAAAAAATAACAAGTTGCAATCGAGAAGTACAAGATTAATTCGTGCCAGTTGACTAACAAGATACTACTAAACACGAGCTACATAAAATAATATATCTATGATCTTTTCTTGCTTGGTGAAATGACGAGAGCGACTAGCACTAAAATAATAGGATGCCTGCAATCCAAATGTTCGAGTTGCGCCATAACTTCTGCTCATTTTGAAGTATGTATGTGATTACCCCACCACGGGATGCAAGTTGGAGTAAAGTCAAAGTGATCTCTATGCTCGGTAACATCAGCCAAACCGACACCAGTCCAACCGGAAACGGACTTTGAACCGGCCATTTCAGTTTGGATCTGGTTCCGAGCATAATGGGTTCGACTTCCGGTCCCAATTTTTCGAAACTGAAACCTAAGGGCGAGTCAAAAAAGTTCAGGACTTTTCTACAAAACGCTTGGGAACAGCTAGCACGTGCGATGAATTGCCTCTCGAATAAGAACTTTCAAAGAGGGGGACAAAGCAGCCTTAACAACAAGAGGAAAAACGTGATGAACCTGTTGACTGATTTCATATTTCTTATTTTCCAAATGATTACTTCGTTTTATATATTTTTAGGTATGCACACGTAATCTTTGGATAAATGGCACAGTCAAAGTGGGAGTTTAGTGCATTCGCACAAACCATTATTATTATTATTATATTTTTGACCAAACATTCTCTCGATAAATTAATTAACTAAATGATATGGGGAAAAGAATGGATATTTTTCAATGGTTAAAATGTCAATTAGCCAGGAATTTTCGTGGCTTGGTTCAATTGAAAGGCGATCGACCACCCCCAAAATTTGTGGATTTGGAAAAGCTTTTTCAATTAAAAAGATAAAAATAAACCCTAATAAATTTTCTAACTCGAACCAATTTCGCAATTAGCTTGGTTTCAATTTGAATATTTTTTAAAAAAAAATTAAAAAGAAAATTTGATGTTTAATTTGTTGGTTCTTCCTTTTGACCAAGTATTCTTAAATCTGGATGAAAAAAGAACCATCTCATGGAAAATATTAGCCATGTTCTAAAAAGCAAGGGAATACCAATAATATCATAAATATAATGAGCTCATTGGTTTGATTTGATTTGACTAGAAAATTTGGTAAAGTCAATACCCAACTAAAGTTTGGTATTTTCGGTTCCTTCACATCGAAATTGGATGACCTAAAAAACCCTACTTTCACATTTGATGTTTGGCTTTGTTTGAACACGATTTAGACTTGACTACCCCTATTTTCAATCTATTGTCCAAGTGAAAATAATCACTCGGTGTGCTAACAATTTCATCATATGTTCAGGGCTCTTAGTCTTAGGAAGAGTACAAAAAAGTGGGTCATATGGGTCAAGTGGATTGACTTGACTCATACCAGTGGAATTAATACAAGTAGTAGTAGATCACCCAATTGGAGAGAAAAAAATCTCTTTTTATTAAATTTTGTTTTGTTTTCATGTGCAAGTGGAAGTGGAAACCTATCATATTCTCATTATAATTTGGAATAGAAACAAAAGACCTTAAAAAAAGAAGAAGCAAAAAGCATATCCACCGAGCTCACAGAATTCTCACCACTATAGTTCAGTCGAACTCGTAAATAACACAGTCAGAACCTTCAACTCGAGCTTTTCCCAATTATGGCTGATTCCGGCAAGCTGAAGCCGGCAGAGTTTTTGCCTTGAACAATAAATATGGGACGACACGAATGGTATATGCAAGGTTCGATCCGAGCAAATTTTCAGATGGCTCTCGGTCCCTCCCGGGCATGGAACGGGGTCGTCGATGGAACAGAAGTCGGGTCAAAAGAATGTGCCAAGATTCGGAACGTGAGGTGAGGGGGGATCAGACGTAAAGAGAAGAATCTTGTTTTCTTCCCGGAGGAAGATGGCAACTTGGCGGCTGTCGCCGTCAGAGCAGACCGAAGTGGCTCCGCCGTCCCTTCTTTCGCCCCAATTTTTACGGGGCAACCGAAAGGCCAGAGGCCAAAAACCGACGGCCAGCAGCAGACGGGGGCCCCCCTGCGTTATCATATCGTCCCCGTCAGCATCGTCGAAATCCATTGACACACACACGCAAAGAGAGGGATCCTAAGTAAAAAGGTAGGACCCACCCCTCCCGACAACTTGGTACCCGGCAAGTGGGGGTGGGGTCCCCGCCCCCCCGGCGCCGCCGAAACTCGCGATCTCCGGTCGCGAAACCGAGACGGCAGCCGAACTCCCGCACCAATAGTAGAGAGGGAGGAGCAGAGCACCAGCACCACCGGGGAAAAGTTTTCGCGCCCGATCGGTCTGGGGGATCGCACGTCCCGCGCCGAATTCGCAGATGCACATAATAACTCCTCCGCCGGCGGGTGGGCCCACCAAGGCTGCATGCAGCGCATGCGCTTTGGAGGCTGGGCGGGGGGTGGTGATGGTGGTGGGGAAGCCCTCAGGAGTGATTGATTTTGTTCCAGTTTGGAATTGACAATCGTACCGAGAGAATTAGAAACCAATTTGTTTGATTTTAGGATAAATAATCGAATCGAATTGATTCGGTCACTTAATAAAAGCGACGATGAGTGAAAAATTATTGTACCATAACTTATAATATCATTAGACAAAATAGTATTCCATTTACATTTTATTAATTTTTTGGAAGAAATAATAACAAATGTTTATGTAATTGATTCGGTCCAATTTTCCTTTGGAATCAGGAATTGGATTGACACTATCAAGAACCAAACCACATCAACTGGTCTGGGTGATTTCCGATTTCAACAGCCCATTTTGCATACTCCTACTCACGCCGATTGCATCTAAATGGTTGGTGGCCTTTCTCCATGTGGACTGCTGCACCGTTTGGTGGTGGTCATTGGGGAATTTTGACTGGTATGTTCATTTCATTTGGCCTATACATTTATCAGATGAGAATCGATGCTTGAGTATTTGACATCAGTTCGATCCGAAATTTAAAAAATTAAAAAAGAAAAAGAAAAATTTCCCAGGTTCCAGCCGAGTTTGTATGGTTCCTCATATGCATGCCGAAGGATGTATTTTCCCCATTCGTGCCGTCGGATGGATTTTGGAAAGGACCAAGTCAAGATTGTCGTTTTGATTTTGATCTTAGATCATCCATGACGTCTCAAAAATAGTTATGTACTCAGAAAACAAATCGAAACGACTGCAAGGTTTTGGTCGTGAAATGGATGGAATTGATAGGGACCTCGATGATGATCACACGTTTAGACTTTGCTAGTGTACATTCTTTGGAAGGATACTGCTAGTCATAAAGACAACGAGATTCGCATACACGTACTTTAATTAGTACCACTTATTGTATCTAACGCTATGCCTGTATTTTCATTTTTCGATGTGTATCACATGGAATTGATTTGCAATTCTACTTCATCCTAACAGGTATGGGGAACAAGACGTAGCTAGCACTAATCTAGCCGAAATTTCCATGCACCTATTTTTTAATATATAAGACTTTAGTGAATCTCAAGATATGTTTTTGGTAGAAAGTAATAGACGCTCTTACAAGTTGGTGGAAGACAAAGGCCTTCCATGAAGCTTTACCTCTATAAGGCAGTTAAAGACAAAGGCCTTACTTTCAAGTCGGTGGAAGACACCCCTAGAAATAGAAGGACGCAGCGTAGTTGGGGGATAGACCATTGGATTTTTGGAATTAAGCCGATCCTAGCTTAACTTAGGATGATATGGATCTCCGTTCCTATATCCCTAGCCTGTATTTTTCCTTTCTTTTTGAGTAACCGCGGTACCCTTATACTCCACTGACATGTCATCCAGTTGAGTATTTGCTAGTACCATGTTTTCCCCCCTCTGTTGTACAGTTCTATGGTCGATTGAATACAAACTTACCTTACCAAAAAAAACAAAAAATAGACACTCTTACATAATCTCAAGTCCGAATCCATTTGTAATATCCGACTAGAATCGCTACGACTTAAATTTTAAGTAAATGAACAAATTAAGATCTACTCCAAATCATATCAAATTTATCATGTTGGACTTCTCCAACACTCTTCTCACCAACACTTTAGCATCATGGCAAACTCACGACCACTTTGCTTTAGTTGCCTCTTCTAGATCAACCATAATCACAGTTTTTACTCAAAATTGCGTCGATCATGAGATGTGCATGCATTCATCTAAGAAGATTATCAAGATAAAAGCTTGAGTCCAAACTCTTTAACATATCCAATTAAATCAACATTCACTTAAAACTTTAAGATAATAAATATGAATCAATTATAATATATTGATATATTAACTGCTCTACACAACATTAAATTTTCGACGTTGGACTTTTTTTAACACTATTAAAATGTGCACTTTAAGACATAAAGTGAAGAAAACCTCAAACAAAAATGCAAGAGATATTACATGTATATTAAAATGGATCTATTAAGTGATTTGACAATATATAATTGGTTATCTAAATTAGTACCGCTCATATATGTATTCCAAAGGAATTTGCCATATGGCTTACCAATTTTGCATTACTCCTAAACCTATTATCCGACAGTTAATTATTCAGTTTGGCTAATTCACCTACTTCGTCAGTTGCCGGCCAATCATCAAGGCTGGCAATCAACGAACTGTTTCAGAGCAAAAACAGCACTCCCACATGAGTCGCCATTCAACTAAAAAAGTTGCAGAGCATTCAGTCCAACTTTGCACAACTAAAATTGCAGCTTTAAGAAAGATAAGGATTTTCTTTACATTGCATCAAAGAAAGTATCCTGTCTCTCTGTACATCCATCTCTCTTCTGTAATGATCGAATCGATATTCACAGTCGTAGAAAAGAAAAAAGAATGGATCGAATCAGAACCCTGGGATTGAACAAAAAGAATCACCCAAGAACTCTGCTCTGTTCTAAGCTATGCTCACTCTGCTTTCGGAATTGGACGGATTCCCATCATCGAACGGCTACCCAGCCCTCGGGAACTTCCCAATTAGGCCTCTCGTGGCTAGCCAGCTCCCCAATCCGATCGATCACCGATGGATAATCGGCCGAGATCTCCAAGGCAGCGTGCTCTCTGGAGGACGGAGCGGAATCCATCTCCGGAGAGGGCAACAGCGAGCCGGATTCCCAACTCGTTCTTGAACATTGCATCGAAATCCAATCTTGGAAATCGAAGTGGCACCTCGGAGAGGAATCCACGGATTCGACAACTCCGCAATCTCTTACGACCTCCTTGTCGTTGTTGAGGCAGTCGAGAGCGAGGAAGGGGTGATTCAAGAGCATACGGGCGGTCCACCTCTTCTTCGGGTTCTTCGCGAAGCACTTAATCAAGAAGTCCTTCCCCTGCTCCGACAATCCCTCTGGAATCTCTGGGATTTCTTCTCCAACCCCAATTCTGATCATAAGGGCGTACGCGTTCGACTCTGCCCGCGACCCCCACGCCGGCCTCCCCGTCGCCATCTCCACCACCGCGCACCCCAGCGCCCAGACGTCGGAGGGCGTCTCGTACTCGTTGCAGTTCACCGACTCAGGCGCCATGTACATGGGCGTCCCCCGCCACTCGAGCCTGTCTTTCGACAACCGCTCACCCGCTCTCTTCGCGAGGCCAAAGTCAGCGATCTTGACTTCTTCGCCGCCGCCACGGGGGAAGACGAGGATGTTCTGAAGCTTGACGTCGCAGTGGACGAACCCTTTGGAGTGGACGAACTCCAGGCCCTCCAGGATCGACCTCGCGTGGCGTCTGATCTCGGGCTCCGAGAGGGCCTTCCCCCTGAACTTGATGCTGTCGGCGAGGCTGCCGCCGCGGGCATACTCGAGGAGGACGTTGTAGAGCTCCTCGCCGCCGCGCTCGGCCGTGAGGGAGTCGCCAAAGCAGCGGACGATCCGCGAGCAGTCGCCGAGCTCGCGCAGGACCTGCCTCTCGTGCCTGAGGGAGGAAGACAGGGCGGCGTCGCAGGACTTGACGGCCATCAACGGAGGGAGGTCGGAGGGGAAGATTCCGGCGGGCGTGGCGAGGTGGACGGTGGCGAAGCCGCCGTGGCCAATCTCTTTGCCTCGGACCCAATCCATGGTGGACGCGAATCTTGAGGGTTTTCAGGGTTTTGAGGGAACTTTTGAAAGTAGGGAGAGAAAGTGGGCGGGCTCTCTTGCTCTGTCTGTCTGCGTCTGGTGTGGGTTTCTTGCTTTGCTTGGGGAGGAAGAATGAAACAGAGAATACACTGGCAGGCACGCGTATATATATATATATTACATACGAGTTTCCTCATTTAGCGTACCTCGGCACCACGTGACTGGTGCCACTTGCGAAAGGACGATATTGTCGCCGGAGATATCTATTCACTTGCCTCCGACGAATTCTCCCTTGTAATTGCTTTTATTTTAAATGTTAATTAGTGAACTATCAAATTTTAGTGGAGACGTGAATTGGATCGTCAAATTTAACAGCAGGCGTCATGAAAAGAAAAAGGTTTTCACGTGTAATAGCTCTATTAATATTTTCAGATGACTTACACAACGAAATCCAAGAAAATATTAGGGCACCGCTTCAATATGAACATGTTTTTCAATGCTCGGATATCACTATATTTTTTGTTAATGAAGCGAATCCTACTAGAAAATTAGTTTGACGTGACAAATTGTTGGTAGTAATTTAAATTAGTAGGCTTGTTTGTATATTTTAGAAGGAATTTTCCATATGACCTACAGTTGAAAAATTGTATGCTAATCTTAGTATCATCAATATTACTTGTCAACACATAAATGATAATCCTAAAGATATTAAAATTGATACACTCGATGGAATTACTAAGTCACGCAACAAATTCTTGTTGGATGTTTGAATAGATTTACTCAATCGTGCTAAATCAAGTTTTTATTATGTAAAGTATTCTATTGAACATCTCGATTTTCGGGTGAAACCAATCAATCAAGATCAAGCAAATATACATCACATAGATTTGTGACATGTACCGGATCAAATCAATTGGAGTATAAGAAACAATTAAATCCTTAATTTTTTTTTAAAAACATACTACTTAGATTGTGTGCGATTAGCTCTATTCATTGCGTCCTCCATAAAATGAGTGTTATCGGGCATCAATGGAGGCAAATCGTGAGTACCATTCGAGCACGAAACATCAAAGCCAGAAATCGCTGAGCAAGAAACGTGATGGCCAACTTCGTGCATCGACTGAAGTGAGAGGTAAGAAAGCATGTTCCTCACGTTGGCAACCTTCTCGGCACATGACCCAGAGCAGCACAAGTGCGCCTCAGATTCAGTGACTTGCTACACATACCCATTATCTATCTTGGCACTGTCACATATATTATATTAAATTAAATTATAAAAAAAATTCAAATAAGACTTTGAAATACCTTCTTTTTTTCAAATAAAGTACGAAACGAAACTTATTTTATACAAAAGCCTAAAATGCTATCATTTTCTCAAATAAAAATCTGAAGTAAATATTATTTTAAATAAAGATATAAAATTTTTTTTAATTTTTCTTTCTTCTTCATTGATGGCTAGCCGACCACAGGCAAAGGATAGCCTTACCTAGCAAGGCAACCCTCATCCTAGTGGAGGCTGCCCTCATGACCATCAGTGAGGTCGACCGTCGCCAGCATTTTCATGCAACCTTTATTGCATGATAATAACAAATATTAATATCGACAAACACACATGATTGGTCTTTTTCGTCCCTCCACTTGACATTATACTTGTGTCATTTAAGAAGGTTTTGGGGGTCTCCACTAAGGGCTAGATGGAGATGAAGAAGGAGAGAAACTGAAGGCTGTGGTAGACTTACCGGTCTAATTGATGTTGGCCCGCCTTCACATCGCGGTCGTGGCATGCAGATTGTTCGGAGTACGTGATGAAGCTGGGCTTTCTTTTGAAATTAGCAAGATTGATTTTTTTCTTTTTTTCTTTTTTTTCATTTCTTTATACAATTAAATTACCAGTGAGTTTTGTATATGACTATTGACTGCTAAACAAGGACGCAAATCTTACAATGATGGAAGTTTCATACCTTATATAAAGAATAAAATGGATTTTGTACGATTAAGGAAATTTTGAGGTTCTATTTAATATTGTCCCACATCGCCGGGTCTCATATGCTCTTTGTATTTATATGGTCTCCTTCCATCTAATAACTTATACTTTTAGGTTCGAATTTCTAATATGAGTAGATATCATTTTCTTGAAAATTGAATGATTTCAAATAAAATATAACAAGTTGCAATTGAGAGGATTGGAAGATGTTCCCTCGATTAGGTCAATTCGTGCCAGTTTTTTGTTTATATAATTTTGTTGGCCAAATAATGCGAGCCATTTGAGGTTCAAATTCTGCAAAACAGGAATTTAAGGGTGGTTCCGAAAGTTCTACAATCTGATTACCTCTACAGTAGATCACCGACGGAAATCACTCTGGATAGAAATTTCACCTATTAACGGTGATGTGGAAGAAGCGGACTTCAATTCGGCACATGAAAGTCAGAGTGGAGATGTTACATTCGAGTTCTTAAGATTGGACTGATGAATAGCTTTTGAGATCCGAAAAGGTCATGATGAATTATGGCTGACACAAAGTTTTGGTACGCAGAGCCCTCGCCCCAAAGCTCTTATCCTATTAAAATTATGACATGATTCATATCAGTTTCACTACACCTTGATTGCCTACAAAACAAAGTTTCAATATAATTAGTCATACTATACGTCACGAGATTAAACATTCGGTATGATAGGAACTATAGTTTTGTAGATCACGAAGCCCTTTCTTTACAATGAATTACGACCTTCGGTTGGTGCTCCAAACGATGATATTTACAACTACTCTGCATCTAATATCCCATGTTTATATATATCTATCCTATTTAGAATGGACACGTGCACCTCAATATTCATATGCTCGTGTCCCGAAAAGAAAAGTAGGACTAGTGAGTTTGATGAAATTTCTTTTTCTTAAGAGCGAACGAATGGCGGATGTACCTTCCTCAACCGGGAGAGAGAGAGAGACACTCGACCAATTCCTTGGGATCATTCACGTTTTTCCTAAACGTCAATTTCAAACGAGTTCGATGAATTTGTCAAGGGAAAACATTAATTTTCCCATATCCGGAGCATGTGCTCGTGGGAAAATGTCAAAGACACCAAACTCAAAACGACCGGAACAACTCGCATGTGGGATTTGATTGCCTCTTGAAAACGAACTTTCAGAGAGGCAAACCAAGTAGGTTCAACAACAAGAGGAAAACGTGATGAACCTGTTGACTGATTTTACATGGTCTTTTGGATAAATGGCGTGGTCAAAGGGGGCTGTTTAGTGCATTCACACACACATTATTATTATTATTATTATTATTATTATTATTATTATTATTATTATTATTACATTATTATTGTTATAATATCTTTGACCAAACATTCTCACCCACTATTATTTGAATTGCGTCCTAATTATTGGTTTGGATATGGGAAAAGAATGGATACTTTTGAATGGTTAAAATGTCAATTAGCCAGGAATCTTCATGGCTTGGTTCAATTGAAAGCCGATCGACCAATTCCAAAATGTGTGGATTTGGAAAAGCTTTCTCAATAAATTAGCTTGGTTTCACTTTGAATATTTTATTAAAAAAATTAAAAAGAAAATCTGATGTTTAATTTGCTGATTCGACCTTTTGACCAAGTATTCTTAAATCCAGAGGAAAAAAGAACCATCGGTATTAGTCGTAGTCTGAAGAGCAAGGGGACACTGATTATATCATAACTATATTGAGCTCATGGATTTGGTTTGCCTTGATTTTGACCAGAATATTTGGTAAAATCAACACCAAACTAAATTTCAGTATGTTCCCCGTCTTTCCTATCGAAATCAAATGATCTAAAAAAATTAGCTTTCACATTTTGATGTTTTATTTTCACACAATATAAACTCAAACTGCCCCTATTTTAGTTTATTGTCCAAGTGAGAATGATCATGTGGTAGGTCAGCAAATTCCCCGCATGTTCAGGGGCTCCTAGTCTCACAAAAAGTCACAAAACAAGTGTTCATGCGGGTCAAGTGGATTAAGTTAAATCATGCTAGTGGAATTCATACAACTAGTAATAGAACACCCAACTAGGATATCTTCTTTATTCTAAATCTTTGTTTTGTGTTCCATAGTGGGGGTGGCAACCTAACATCTTCCCCCATCTTTAATCCAGATTATAGAAAGAAGGACCTCAAAAGGAACGAAGAAAGCGTATCCCTCATGTCGGGCGCACTTCTTGGGGTCAAAAGAAGATATCCTAAAATTCGGAAAACGTCGGAGAATCTCCATTTCTTCCCCGAGGAGGAGAAGCTGAGGTGCCCATGCATGAAAAGAAGATTGGCAACTTGGCGACCGTCGCCTCTGTCGCCACCGCCGGAGCGAAGTGGCTCCGCCGTCCCGCTCGAACCTCGAGCAGTCCAGCATCGTCGTCCTCGTCAGCATCATCACCAATCCACTGACACACGAAAAGATCAGGAAGAGGAAACGAGAAAAAGATCCTTAAAAGAACCGCGGGACCCGTGGTTACCGAAACTCGCCATCTCCTACTCGCGACTGACAGTAGCCGAACTCCCGCGCCCATACAGAGCACCGCGTGCTGCGCCGAATTGCACGGGCCGCGCAGTATAACCCCCTCCCTTCGATCGTACGTTCGGGTCTCGGTCGTGGTGGGGCGGGGCCCGCCGAGGCTGCATGCATTGCATGGGTGGTGAGTGGGGGGGAGCCCCTCGTGCTGATCGCAGTCCGGTGCATTGTATGTCGACGGGTCTGCAGGTTCGGTGGTGGTGGGTCTCGACCGGGTTCGTTCATTTGCCCTGTATTATATCATCAGGACCGACGACTGTCAGTTCGATACGACGTGAAGAAAATCTCGGGTTCACGACCAATGAAAAGGTGTCTGCGTGCCTCGAAAGGTGGGTTGACCCAAAAAGCGCGGTGATAACAAATCGAGATTGTCGTTTAGGTCAGATGGTTCGTGGCGTCGAGAATTATTATATGCACTCAGAATGATAAAACGGAATAAACCATAAGGGTTCTTTCACGGGATGAATGGGATTTGATAAGGACCTCTGACTATAATAGTGCTTCTGACTTTGCTACTGTCCGTTCTTTGGAAATATACTTTAATCATAAAGACAGATGAGTTTCGCATACGGGTACTCCAATTAGTACCATTTTTTGTATTCAACGCACTACTTATATTTGTATTTATCGAGGTGTACGGCTTGAAATTGATTTGCAAATTCACTTCATCCTAGTCGGTATGGAGAATAAAGTGTAGCCGATGTTAGTCTAATCGAAACTTCCATACACCTATTCTTTATATATATATTTGCAATTGAAAGTAAGGGATGTTACTACATAGTCATTTATAAAGGGAGATTACCAAAAGAGAGTTCAAGTCTATCCCATCCACAATATACAATTAGAATCATTGTGACTGAAATATGAAGTTAATGGCTTAATTAAGATATACGAGCTACTCCATATCATATCAAATTTATGACTTCTCCAGTACTTTTCTCACCAGCACTTAAATAATCTCCTCCCAAGTATGATTCTTTAATCCGTATTTTCCATATGACCTATAGTTTACCAATTTTGTGCCGAGATAATTTTGAAGAAAAAGTTGTGAACCTATTATTCAATGATCAATTCAGCTATCATCTGTTCAATTTTAAAACTCAGTTGGCCGTGACCGCTATATAACATGACTCATCGGAATTCATAATGCTAGAGTACACTAGGAATCGTGAATGCTCCACTGCAAATCAATGAACTCTTTCCAGCAAAAACCGCACTTTCACAAAGAAAGGTGCAGAGCATTCTGTCCAACTTGCACAACTAAAATTGCGGCCGCAAAAAAGACATGATTTTTTTCTCTTTTTTATTGCATCTAAGAAAGTATCTGTCTATCTGTACATCTCTCTTCTGCAATGACTGAATCGATATTCACAGTCGTAGAAATGGAAAAAGAAGAAGAAGAAGAAGAAGAATCAATTGAATCAGAATCTTCGGATTGAACAAAAAGAAATCATCCAAGAACTCTGCTCTGTTCTAAGCTACGCTGACTCTGCTTTCAGAATTGGACGAATTCCCATCATCGAACGGTCACCCAGCCCTCGGAATCTTCCCAATTAGGCCTCTCCTGGCTCGCCAACTCCCAAATCCGATGGATCGCCGATGAAGAATCGAAGGAGATCTCCGACGCAGAGTGCTCAGAATCCATCTCTGAGGAGGACGAAAGCGAGAACGATTCCCAACTCGTTCTTGAAGATTGCATCGACACCCAATCGAAGTGGCACCTCGGAGAGGAATCCCCGAATTCGACTACTCCGCAATCTCTTACTACCTCCTCGTCGTTGTTGACGCAGTCGACGGCGAGGAAGGGGTGATTCAAGAGCATATGGGCGGTCCACCTCTTCTTCGGGTTCTTCGCGAAGCACTTCATCAAGAAGTCCTTCCCCTGCTCCGACAATCCCTCTGGAATCTCCGGGATTTCGTCTCCCACCCCGATTCTGATCATAAGAGCGTACGCGTTCCACTCGGCCTTTGATCCCCATGCCGGCCTCCCCGTCGCCATCTCCAGCACCGCGCACCCCAGCGCCCAGACGTCCGACGGCGGCTCGTACTCGTTGCAGTTCACCGACTCCGGCGCCATGTACATGGGCGTCCCCCGCCACTCGACCCCGCCCTGTTTCCCGCCCTTCGACAACCGTTCGCCCGCCCTCTTCGCGAGGCCGAAGTCAGCAATCTTGACTTCTTCGTCGCCACCGCTGGGGAATACGAGGATGTTCTGAAGCTTGACGTCGCAGTGAACGAACCCTTTATGGTGGACGAACTCCAGGCCCTGCAGGATCGACCTCGCGTGGCGTCTGATCTCGGGCTCCGAGAGGGGCTTCCCTCTGGACTTCATGCTGTCGGCGAGGCTGCCGCCGGCGGCGTACTCGAGGAGGACGTTGTAGAGCTCCTCGCCGCCGCGCTCGGCGGTGAGGGAGTCGCCAAGGCAGCGGACGATCCGCGGGCACTCGCCGAGCTCGCGCAGGACCTGCGTCTCGTGCCTGAGGGAGGAAGACAGGGCGGCGTCGCAGGACTTGACGGCCATCAACGGAGGGCGGTCGGAGGAGCAGGTTCCGGCGGGCGCGGCGAGGCGGATGGTGGCGAAGCCGCCGTGGCCGATCTCTTCGCCTCGGACCCAATCCATGGGGTCGCGAATCTCAAGAGTTTTCAGGGTTTGGAGTGGGCGCGCTCTTTTGCTTTCCCTGTCTCTGCGTGGGTTTCTGCTTTGCTTGGCGAGGAAGAATGAAACAGAGGAGGCGCGTTTATACTCTGACGTGACGAGGAGAGGAGAAGACCTTTTTATTTTATTTTATTTTATTATTAATGCTACTTATACATATATAAACACACACTAACGAGTTTCCTCATGTGGCGCACCTCAGTACCACGTGATTGGTGCGAATCGCGGAAAGGATTACACGAGAGATATTTATTTACTTGCCTCCAACAAATTTTTAGTTATAATTGTTTTTTTTTAAAAGATAATTAGTCAGATTTAATGGGGACGTGAATCGGATCGTTGAATTTAAATTCCACGCGTCACAAAAAGAGGCTTTAGAGTATAATAGTACTATTAATATTTTAAGACTACTTATTTAACAAAATCCAAGATAATATTAAGCACCGCTCAAGAATTCAATGCCTGAACATAATATATATATGTATATATAAAAGTGGATTCTATATATATGTATATATAAAAGTGGATTCTAATTGAAAATTTGTTTGGTGTGACAATTTTTTGTGGTTATTTAAATAAGTAAACTCCTTTATATATTACAAAACACTGATATTTTTCGAAAACTTTCGTATTTTGTCAGACACTCCAATGTGTGTCTAACATTCGTCGACACTTGGCCAACAAGTTCCAACACTTGGTCAACTCTCTCAATACTTTCCGACATGCGAATCTAAAAGAATTCCAACATGCATGGGTCAAATTTAAAAAATTTTAATAAATGAGGGATCAAAATGTAAATATAAATAAGAATAATAAAGGGAGAATAACGAAAAACATTGTAATTTTTTCTCTTTTAACTCTTACTTCCTGTGACACACAATTTACCCACAAGTTTCTTTTTCTTTTTCTCTTTCGATACACTCTAATACGCGAATCCAAAATTTGGATTTTTTCCGTTTTTCCTCCAAATTTTATAGATTATTAGAATGGAATTGAATTTGTCATATTAAAATAATGAATGATATTAAAAAAATGGTTGATTAATATTTTACTATAAATTCATTCTATGCTTTTATTATTATTTATTTATTTGTGAAATTGAATTACGTTAATTTGATTAAAATAATCCTAAAAAAGATAATTTATCATGTATATATATAAATATATATAATATATAAAATATTCTTAGTATCTTTGATATTACTTGTCAAATGTCAATGGCAATAATATTAGAGATATTAAAATGGGCATACATAGTGAATTTATTAAGTCACATGACAAATTCTTATGGGATGCTCGAGTAGAATTACTCGGTGATGTACCTCAAGTTTTTAGACGTAGAGAGCATCTCGTTGAACATCTCAATTTTGGTGAAATCAATCTTATCAAGATTGAGCAATTATCAAATAGATTCATGACATATATCATATAGGATTGACCACAACCTAAGAAATAGTCAATTTTTTATTAAAAAAAAATAAAAATTGGATCGCATACTATCAGCTCTATTCATCGCATTCTCCATAAAATAACTCACGTCGGGGGTATCGATCGAGGCGAATCGTGAGTACCTTTCACGCACGCAACATCAAGCCAGAAATCACTGAGTAAGAAATGTGATTGCCAACTTGTGCATCGATGGAAGTGAAACTAAGAGAGCATGTTGCTCAAGTTGGCACATGACCCGGAGCAGCACGAGTGCCTCAAATTCAGTGACCTATTACACACCGCCCATGACCCTTGGCACCATCACATAAATTAAATTAAATTATCGAGTAAATGAATAAAAATAAAAATAAATCTAAGAAAATATCCCATCGTGTTTCTCGCAACCTTTGGAGGAGGAGAGAACTGATGGCTATGGCAGACTTACCGGTCTGATTGGTTGGGCCGCCTCCGCATCGCTGTCGTGACATGCGGATTGCGCGGAGCACGTGACGAAGCCTGGATTTCTTGTGATATCAAGATTGTTTTTTTTTTTTTTGTAATTTATTCAAGGAGAAAATTAGATTGGAAATGAGTTTTCTATGCAACTATTCTCGAGTCCATGAAATGGCCATTATGTAATACACGATGGAAATCTACCATAACTACTACTGATTTTGAGTAAGTTGGGCCCACGTCACGCCCTGCTGGAAACCGATCTTAAACCCATCAGTTAAATTATAAGCCGGTCCGATTCGATTCCCAATTCCGATCTTTCGAAACAAAATTGGAACTTGAGGGTCAGTTCCAAAAGTCCTAAAACCGAACATTCCTAAAACAAATCACAAAAGAAAAAAATTGTTAAAAAGAATGCGGAATAGATTATCTTATTCTTGTTCTTAATTTCCACACCCCGCGAGCATATTGAAGAATTGCGGGTCAGTGGTTGGGACCCAAAAGTTTGGTGCTGACGTTTCTATTCTCATGGACAACGTGCCCACGTGTGGCTGCAAAATCCGGTGTCCTTGGGCGGAACGAAAACATGACTTTTCGCCTCTTCCTTGTACTGACCATCCCCTTCTGTTCGCACGCAGCGGCACGAGGTCTTAAGGTTGCTCTTCGTTGACCTTTCCTCATTTTTCCCTTGCGTTGACCACGACCCAATTTTCAATCGCCTCATCTCGTGCTACATCGGTCATTGCTGACCTCATTTCGGTCCCTACTTCATTTGAGCAAAGACGCTTCTGATTTGGATGCCGGGTCTCCTTTCGCAGTGCTTTTCTAGTCAATTGGATTGATAAGGTCATGGGATTTTAGTCGCCGGCAAAAAATTACTCCTGACAAGAATTTACCGAATTAGAGTTAGGTCGAGGGAGTATGATTTGATTTGATCATGTTAGATATGAGATGATGGTTGTACTTCATTTTGCTAGATTAGTCCAATGATTAGCTTATGAGATTCAAAAGGCTATGAAAATAGCAGGATGATAGAATGGAAGGGCTAAGAGAATTAATAAAAAAAGAAGAAGAAGAGGGGGATCTAAAACACGTGGGTTTTAAAGGCGTATGGCTCATGACAACTACTATCCACCTTCTTCCAATCTTTTTAAAATTTATTTAGAATGGACACGTGCGCTATTCAACTGCTCATGTCCTGGAAACTAGGAACAGTGAGTGAGTGATGAGTTTGATGAAAGCTCTTCTTCTTGGGAGTGAACATATCATGGATGCTCCTTCCTCAACCAAACAAGGTAGAGAGAGATGTTCAATAGATTCTTTAGAATATAGCTTTCTGGATTGGACTGGCTCCACTCTAGAATCGAGAATCAGGTTGGATTAAATCGGCCAGTTTCAATCTAATTTTCAGGTTGGATTAGTCTAATTTAAATCTTTGATAATTTTCTTTGCTCTACAGGAAAATTTGAAAATAAAACATAGCAATTTGGTTCCACATTTCGAACGGGGAATTCGGCTGGCTCTTGCAAGAACCACTTAGAATTGGCTAGTTTAGTCTAGTTGTCAAGTTGGTTCAGGTCCCATGCAACGCTACTTGGAATTGTTTCAAATTTCCCTAAATGTCAATTTTTGAATCCTATAAATGAGTATGTCAAGTAAAAACATGAATTCTCTTTCTTTTTTTAGAAAGGGGGGTTTTACTGCATTCACACGAACCATTTTTATCTCTTTGCCGACCATTCACACCCACTATTATCTGAATTACATCCTAATTATTTGGTCGGGAAAATTAATTAACTATTGACAAGAGGCAAATAATGGCTCAATCCATTTTTTTCAATGATTTAAATGTTAATCAACCAGGAACTTTCATGGCTGGACTCGATTGAAAACTAATCTACTACCCCATATTTTGTGGATTTGGAAAAGCTTTTTCATTAAACATCAAATGAACCCAATAAAGTTTCTTACTTGAACCAATTTCACAAATTAGCTTGGTTACAATTGAAATGTTTTATTTTAAAATTGGAAAGAAAACCAACGTTTAATTTGTGGGTTCTATCTTTCAACCAACTATTTAAATAAATAAATAAATAACCAACTATTTAAATAAATAAATAAATAACCGTCTCCCCATGATATTATTAGCCATAGTCTAAAAGCAAAGGGACACCGATTATATCATAAATATAATAAGTTCATAAGTTTGATTTGATTACTCACCGTCTTTCTTTCGCACTTCGACTTCACATGATGTAAACTTGAATTGCTCCCATTTCTAAATTATTGTTCAAGTGGACATAATCACGCGGTTATTTTTATTTTAATAGCGTTCTCGTATGTTCAGTGCTCCTAGTATTAGGAAAGGTCAAAACAAGTGTCCAGGTGGGTTAGGAAAGGTCAAAACAAGTGTCCAGGTGGGTCAAATGGATTGAGTTGATCATGCTTACTGGAATCAACATTTCTAATTTTTAATTTATTTCCATGTGCAAGTGGAGGAGGAAACCTAACATCTGCCCCATTCTAATCTGGAGGAGGAAACCTAACATCTCCCATTCTAATCTGGATTGGAACGAAGGAATCCCCCCAAAAAAAGGAATATTTACTTTACAGTCCTTGACTTAATCCAATTGAAACCCCAATGCATTAATCCTAATCAAGTATCCTAATCTGTTTTGTCACTACTTTACTAAGCATTACCCAACATAAGCTTAAACACGTTTGGCAAGAAGATCAGATCGGACGAACGTATCTTCATTGAATTCGCCGTGTCACTCGAAAAAGATTACTATTATCTAGCGCATAAAAACTTATGCATGCTTGAGCGATTCTTAATATTTTCTTGAATATGTTCTTGAGTTAGCTTAAAATACTAATAAATCTATTGAAGTGACAGCTTTTCTTGTGATGCGCGCAATCTATTGTATCCCAATCCCCGATCAAATCTTGCCCCATAAAATTTGATGTTAGCTGATTAAGATTTAGAGTGGACTAATCAAAATTATAAATTTCATGTGACATGTGAAGTGAATAAATTATATGGGTTAATATTACGAAAAATCTTAAACCGGTACATCTATGATAAATCCAAACCAATGAATTTTTGTAAATTTATCCTCCGTTAATTAATGTTTAATTGTTTAATGAAAAATTATAAATTGATACACTTATAACAAATGAATAGTAAAATCTTAAATCTCATCTAACTTAGAAATTCACAGTAAAATTTAACAGAAACTAAATAAGGATAATACCAGTTTATGATTTTTTGTGATTAAAAAATATATTTGAAATAAATTTATCACAAATATTTCATTTGAGCCTTTTTTTTAGGCCTGTGGCAAAGAGATTGGCCATGCCGGCTCTGCCAACATTCACCTTGCCACACCCGCCAACACCTACCCCTCCGGCCACCCACTTATGACAGTCGTCAATTGAAGCTTTTTTCCAATTATGACTGATTCCGGCAAGTTGAAACCATCATGCCCATCGCTGTCAGCCGAAAATACGATCCGAAAATGATGAACAACGATATCAATGCCACCTTGAACAATCAATCTGCGATTGCGACCACACAAATGATATTTGCAAGATTCAATCAAAGCAAATTTTCAAATGGCTCCTCATCCGTCCGCGAATGAATCTTTTCTTGGGTGGAAGATAACCAGAGCATAGGGACAAAACTCCGGAACGTGCGGGGATCTTTCTCCGGAGAAGCCATCGCGAAAAAGAAGACGTCAACTTGGCGACGTCGCCGTCAAAGCCAAGGGGGCGCTCCGCCGTCCCGCACGAGCCTCGAGCAGCACCGAAAGGCCAAGGCCAAAACCAACGGCCAGGGAAGACCGCCCTTGCATCATCTCCCTCGTCATCAATCCATGACAGAAAGAAAGAAAGAAAGAAGCCCTCACGCGGGACCCACCACATTATAATAATGCCCACTTGGGAACCGCAGCAGGACGGTCGGACCCACGCCGCCGAAACTGGCGGTCCACATCCGACAGTTGCCGAACCCCGCTGCCACAGCGCCGCGGGCTACAGAAGATTCACGCCGCTCCCGACGGCACCGATCCGGCATCGCACGTCACGGGGTCGGGCCATGACTCCTCCGGCGGGGCGGGGGCCACCGAGGCTGCATGCATGCATTGCATTTTTCGGGTGGGGGTGGGGGGAGGTGGTGGGGCCCATCGCGCTGACTGCATTTAGTCGGACGGCTGCACGTTGGGTGGCGGTCTTCCCATTTCGTCGCCTTCCGGAATGGACTGGTTCGTTTCATTTGGACTATTATCGGAACCGATGTTCGGTCCACCGCATCGGTTCCACTCGAAATAATTATATAAAATAGTTCCTGGGTGTGCGATTAGTAAAGCAATGTCTCGTTCCTCGAAAAGTAGTTAACCTGAAAAGGCATGTTAACCAAAAAAAGAAGTTATTTGGATTTTTAAAGTATGATCATAAATATCATCAGAAAAATCGATATGTGGAGAAGCCTGATGGGTATTTAGGAGATTTGCAAACTTGTGCTCTCAATTAGTTTTAAGAGAACTATCAGAAAAATCTTAGATATATATATACCTACACCAATTCAACTTTAAATCTTTTGATTGCATGAGACTACAGGTGCTAACATGCAAAATTTCCTAAATTTTTTAATTTTTCTAATTTTTTTATTTTTATGTTTCTTCATTTTCTTTTTCTTTTTTTTCCCTCCAATTGTTGACTGATGAGGTTGCCGGCCACAAACAAATTCTAAGCAAGGGTTACACCCCTTGCCCGGGCCCTCTCTTGGTATGGACGAGGACTCAGCTCCCTTCCCTATCGGATCATGAGGGTTGTGACTCCCTTACCTAGCATGGGTGAAGGCGTGAAGGCCCTCGACCAAACAAAGCAAGGGCAACGCATCCCTCGCCGACCAGCAAGAGAGGGCGTTGGCCTTCGCCTGGATCTAAGTGAGGGTGTTGGTGGTCGACTACACAGTGTTAAAAAAATAAAGAAAAATATTAGAAAAATATTAAAAATGTATGATGAGTTCACAATTTTTTTTGGGCACTTTTCATTCGCAAGCTTTGACCATTTGCCGAAACCCAAGTCAACCGAGGTTTCTCAAGACCGTGCGATCATAAAACTCACGTGGGCTTCAACGTGCGTAGACCAAATCCCATTTGACTTTCCTTTTTTCTTTTTTTTTTTAACGGTGTGCTGGATTAAAAAAATTTCATTTCGATGGGTGTAGAAGGTTCGTCGGATATGTCGAAGGATATATCATTCCCCCACGCCATCGCATGGAATTCGGAAGGGAACAAATCAAGATCGTGGCTTGGGTTTCGCATCTCGCACGCCTCTTTTTACCTGTCTTAGCTCATTCATGGCATCAAAGATAGTATCATAAAGGCGAACGGATCACGTTTGCATAGTTTAATTAGTACCATCTTTATATTTAATGCAGAACTTGTCTCCACATTTATTTTATTGAGGTGCATTGCATGGAATTGATTTGCAAATCTACTTCATCTTAGTGGGTGTAGAGAGTGAGGTATAGTTGACGCTAGTCTAATCAAAACTTCGATGCATCTATTCTTTAATAAATAAGACTATAGAAGAATCGAGAGAAATTTTTTGATAGAAAGTAAGAGATGCTGCTAGATAATTCCTTATTTGGTCCAATCATGACTTTTATCTTAAGTTAATGAACTAACTGAGATATACAAAATGCTCTATATAGTATCAAAATTTTTCACATTGGACTTCTTGGACACTTTTCTTACCAGCACTTTTACAGTCTCCTCCTAGGCATATCCTTCTCTAATCCATGTTTCCTTTAGCACCATCTTACTTTAACATGAAAGCTTATGTTGCAACAACCATCATGGCAAACTCAAGTCACTTTGCTCTAATTGCATCTTTTAGATCAACCATGATGATAATTTTCACTTAAAATTGCGTCGATCCTCCTTAATCAGGGAAATCATCACTATTTTTCACCGAAGTACGGTTCACAAATATATGTCGGAAGCATTTTTTTTCATAAATTAATAAAAGGAAGTCGTCTCCGTAAAATCATGACAGCTTCGCTGCAAATCAATGAACTGTTTCCCGAGCAAAGACAGAAAACTCCCACAAAGAAAAGTTGCAGAGCATTCAGTCCAACTTTGCACAGCTAAAATTGCACCCGCCAAAAAAGATATGATTATTTCTTTTTATTGCATCAAGAAAAGAGTGCTGTCTCTCTGTACATCTCTTCTGAAATAACCGAATCACTATTCACAGTCGAGAAAAGAAAAAAGAATTAATTGAATCAGAATCCTCGGATTGAGCAAAAAGAAATCATCCAAGAACTCTGCTCTGTTCTAAGCTACGCTGACTCTGCTTTCGGAATTGGACGGATTCCCATCATCGAACGGTTACCCAACCCTCGGCATCTCCCCAATTACGCCTTTCCTGGCTCGCCAACTCGCCAATCCGACCGATCGCCCATGAAGAATCCGACGAGGTCTCCAATGCTTCGGAATCCATCTCCAAGGTGGGCGAAAGCGAGCCCGATTCCCAACTCGTTCTTGAACATTGCATCGACACCCAATCGAAGTGGCACCTCGGAGAGGAATCCGCGAATTCGACGACTCCGCAATCTCTTGCGACCTCCTCGTCGTTGTTGAGGGAGTCGACGGCGAGGAAGGGGTGCTTCAAGAGCATACGGGCGGTCCACCTCTTCTTCGGGTTCTTTGCGAAGCACTTCATCAAGAAGTCCTTCCCCTGCTCCGACAATCCCTCTGGAATCTCTGGGATTTCGTCTCCCACCCCGATTCTGATCATAAGAGCGTACGCGTTCGACTCGGCCCGCAACCCCCATGCCGGCCTCCCCGTCGCCATCTCCACCACCGCGCACCCCAGCGCCCAGACGTCCGACGGCGGCTCGTACTCGTTGCAGTTCACCGACTCCGGCGCCATGTACATGGGCGTCCCCCGCCACTTGAGCCCGCCCTGTTTCCCGCCCTTCGACAGCCGCTCGCCTGCCCTCTTCGCGAGGCCAAAGTCGGCGATCTTGACTTCATCGCCGCCGTTGGGGAATACGAGGATGTTCTGGAGCTTGACGTCGCAGTGGACGAACCCTTTGGAGTGGACGAACTCCAGGCCCTCCAGGATCGACCTCGTGTGTCGTCTGATCTCGGACTCCGAAAGGGGCTTCCCCCTAGACTTCACGCTGTCGGCGAGGCTGCCGCCGGCGGCGTACTCGAGGAGGACGTTGTAGAGCTCCTGGCCACCGCGCTCGGCGGTGAGCGAGTCGCCAAGGGAGCGGACGATCCGCGGGCACTCCCCGAGCTCGCGCAGGACCTGCCTCTCGTGCCTGAGGGAGGAAGACAGGGCCGCGTCGCAAGACTTGACGGCCATCAACGGAGGGCGGTCGGAGGGGCAGGTTTCGGCCGGCGCGGCGATGTGGACCGTGGCGAATGCGCCGTGGCCGATTTCTCTGCCTCGGACCCAATCCATGGTTTCGCGAATCTTGAGGTTTTTCGAGGTTTTTGAGAGAAGTTTGTAGAGAGAGAGAGAGAGAGTGCGCGTTCTTCTCTGCGTCTGCGTGGGTTTTTTGGCTTTTGCTTGGTGAGGAAGAATGAAACAGAGGAGACACCTTCACGCGTTTATATACCGACGAGGAAAAGAGAAGATCTTTATTTAATTTTAATTATATTTATTTTTTTCTTCTTTTAATATATATAAATGTGATAGGGAAGATGAGGGGCGTGGTGTTGTTATTTCGTTTGCGGTTGGATCTGAAATGAGCACGTGAAAGATAAGAATGTCGAGGGAGGGGGAGGAAGCACCACACGACTTCCCTCATATACCGCACCTCGGTTCTGATCCTGATCCTATCCTCTGGAGAAAAGAGAAGGAAAATAAAATAAATAATTAAAAGCAAAACCGAACGTGTTAAGTGTGAATTGTGAGAATATTGCGTTACATCAAATGAAACACGGAAAAGAAAGAAGGAGGGGTTTTTCACTATTTATTACTCGAATATTAAGTGGATCTCGATCGGATCATGAACATTCCATTACATGCATCATGAGCAGGGGTTTCGCATTGGGTAATCTTAATAATATTTTACGGTATGCACGAGTTTTTTAAAAATTGCACTGGATACAAGACCATTGTTTGGAAACACGGGAAATTTGATAAAGATCCCACGTCTCGCTAAACATGTTTGAGCTTATACTGGGGAATTACTATAGAGAGGTAATTGCTTAGCAGAGGAGTATTGACAAAATTAAAAAAAAAAAAAAAAGGATTAAGATTTTTTATTAAGATTAGTTTAGCGAGGGTTCAATGGATTAAGTCAAGGTATGTAAAAGCAAAATATGCCTTTTCTTGGGGGGTTGTTTCCTTCGTTCTAATCCAGATTAGAATGGGGGCAGATGTAAGGCTTCCACCTCCACTTGCACATGGAAACAAAATAGATAAATTTTTTTTTTTTTTTTGGGGCTCCAATTGGGTGCTCTTCTTTAAGAGATCCCATTTGTATATTACAAGTGCAAATTCCACTTGGCAGGATCAACTCAATCCGGTCGACCCACATGGACACCTGTTTTGACCTTTCCTAATGCTAGGGGCGTTCATCACGTAAATTATGTCCACCGTCACGATAAATTTATAAATCGGGGTAATTCGTGTTTATACTGTGTGAAGACAGCGTGCAAAACCTAGGTTTTTTAAGTTATCTGATTTCGACGTGAGAAAAGGTGAACGTGTTGAATTTTTAGATCGATATATATATTTTAATGAATTTTTGGGATCGAATCAAACAAAACTAACGAATATATTTTATTCATGATATATTCAGTGACCCTTTGCTTTTAGCTTAGTACTAATAATTTTTCAGGAGGTGGGTATCAACCGCTCCCAAATGAATCCAATAAACTTCATTACTCGAACCAATTGAACAAATTTAATTGGTTATAATATTTTATTTTAAAATTAGAAAGAAAACCAGTGTTTATTCAGTCAGTTTTGTATCTCGACTAACTATTTCTAAATCGGCTTTCAA
Source organism: Corymbia citriodora subsp. variegata (assembly GCA_014858505.1). NCBI lineage: Eukaryota > Viridiplantae > Streptophyta > Magnoliopsida > Myrtales > Myrtaceae > Corymbia > Corymbia citriodora. The sequence continues at coordinate 10,207,377 of CM026418.1, forward strand.
TCGAACCAAGCCATGAAGATTCCTCGCTAGCCGACACTAACCATAAAAAAAAAAAAAAAAAAAGGATCAAGCCATTCTTTTCCCCCACGTCATTTAATTAATTGATTAATTTGTCCAGACCAATAATTAGGATGTAATTCGGGTAATAGTGGGTGAGAATGGTTGGTCAAGAGTATAATAACGACGTGTGTGAATGCACTAAACCACCCCCAGTTTGACCGTGCAATTTATCCAAAAGATCACATGTACAAACCTAAAAAAAATACATAAAATCAAAGTAAAATATTGGAAAATAAGGAAGAATTTAAAAATAAAAAAATCAGTCAACAGGTTCATCACGTTTTCCTGTTGCTGTTGAGCCTGCTTCGTCCGCCCTCTTTGAAAGTCCGCATTCGAAGGGGGAATCGATCGCACGAGTCAGCATATGCTCCGAATTTCGGGTCGTTCCCGGCGTTTTTGAGCTTCGGTGGCTTTGACATTTCCACTCGCATATGCTCCGACTTTTGTTTTCTTTTTCCCAAAAAAAAGAAAAAAAATCATATTTTTTTTTCACTTGACGTATTGGTTGACGTGGTTCAAAAGCTGACGTTTAGGAAAACGTGAACAATTCCAACTAGGACAGTGCACGAGAACCAGACTAATCTAGGAAGTGGACCGAATCATTGCGAGAATCAATTCAATTCCCAATTTCATATGGAATTGAATTGCCTGCACGATCAAATTGATATGTTGAAATTGCGAACCGAACCAGATGACCAATCAATCCTATTCAATCTGATTATCAATTTTAGGACGAAATCTATTTAATCTGAAACGGATGACCCTCATTCTAAGGAATCGGTTGAGAATCTCTCTTTATCTCGTTTGGTCGAGGAAGGTGTATTTGCCGTGCGTTCACTCCTAAGAAAAAGGAGCTTTCGCCAAGCTCGCGGGTCACTCACTATTCCTAATTATGGGGACATGAGCAGCTGAATAATAGCGCACGTGTCCATTTAAATAAAAACAAGGAAAAAACATTGGAATAAGGTGGAAAGTAGTTGTCATGAGCCATGAACATTCAAAGCTACGTGTTTTAGATCGCCCTTTATTTATTTATTTATTAAATTCTCTTAGCCCTGCCATTCAAGTCATCCTGCTATTTTCACATCTTGTCGAATCTCATAAGCTAATCATTGGGCTAATCCGGCAAAACAAAGTATGACCCACGTCTTGGATCTAACTTTAACGTGCCGGCTTGAATCGTATTCCCTCGACGTAACTCTAATTTAGGCAAATTCTTATACGAATAAGTTTTTGCTATCGACGAAATTCCCGTGACTTTTTCGATCCGTCCACGAGAAAAGCACCACGAAAGTCGAGATCGGAATGAGGTCAGCAATGACCGATGCAGCGAGACCTAAGAGACGACCCGAATGAAATCGGGTCGCGGTCAACGCAAGAGGATGGGTCAACGGAGAGCAACCCGTCGTCTCGTGACGGTACGTGTGAACGGAGCGGGGGATGGTCCCTGGTCAGTACAAGGAAGAGAGAAAAGTCACGTTTTCCGTTCTGCCGCGGCCGCACGTTGTGCATGAGATTAGAAAACGCTGGCACCCGAAACGTTCGGGGCCCAGCCGCCAAAGATATCGATCTCCGCCGATACAAAGAAGGCCGAGCTTCGTCACGTGCTCCGGGCAATCCACATGTCGCGACAGCGATGCGGAGGCGGGCTGATCGATCGGACCGGCAAGTCCGCCATAGCCATCAGTTCTCCTCCTCTTCTTCTTCTTCGTCGTCTCATTCTCCATCTAACCCTAACATGGCCAAGCTGTAGGACAAGATGACAGATCATGGGTATTTGTCTATATCGATTTTTGTCATTGCTCTGCCACAAAGGTTGCCATGAAACACGATGGGATATTTTTAGATTCGTTTTATTTAGTAATTTTGATTTAATTTAATTTATGTGATGGTGCCGGGAGTGATTGGGGGGGTGTATCATGCTCCTTAGCTCACTTCAATCAATACCCAGTTAGGCAATCGCGTTTCTTGCTCAGTCGATTTCTGGTCTGATGTTTCGTGCGTGCAAGGGACTCTCGATTCGTCTCTATCGGACACCTGGTACGACTCGTTGTATTGACGATGGGATGAGATAGATATAACCAATTGCATGAATCGTGTGTTTTTGTATGAACTTAACTATTTCTTGAGCTATTCTTTAGTCTCATAAAGAAAAAACCTTAGCTTTTTAAAGTCTAATTCCAATTTTACTTCAATTTCTTTGTTTCATAAAAAGAAAATCATCAACTTTTACTTTGAGTCCTAAATCTATTCATTAACCCTCCATCTAGGTAATTACTAAAGCAATTAAGATTAGATTTTATCAATTGTTCTTACTCTTCAGAGAGTTTTCCTTCTGTCTTGCTCGAAATTTTCAATCTTGGGCCCTCGATTATTAATCTCTTGTGCTCGAGAGTGTTCCATCTCTTGTGGTCAGTGAGATCGCCTCCAAGACACTCGAATAACTCGTGCTTGGAACTTTTTCATTTCTCGGTTGTCATTGAATAGAGAATAGAAGATTAGTGGGGGGTTTAGATTTGAGACTTAAATAAATATCGGTTGATTTTATGAGATATAAAAAAATTTATGATAAAATTGAGACTAGACGATAGAAATGGGATATTACCTAAAGTTTGAAATTTTTTATACAACAAAAAAAGTTTAGAGTAGAATTGAGACTAAAGTTTGGAGATTTTTATGTGATAAAAAAATTTATTGTAAAATTGAGATAAACCTAAAGTTGGAAGTTTCTTAGGGCATCGAGATTTAAAAAAAAGAGAGTACAAATTAGTAGTATTAATAAAAAAGATATTCTCCTTTCCTCGTCAGTATATAAACGCGCATCGGGGTATCCTTCTGTCGTTCTCTCTCGCCAAGCAAAGCAGAAAACCCACGGAGACACGGAGAGCTGAAGAGCCCGCCCACTTTCTCTCTCAACTTTCAGAAGTTCCCTCAAAACTTTGAAAACCTAAGATTCGCGGAACTATGGGCTGGGTCCGGGGCAAAGAGATTGGCCACGGCGGCTTCGCCACCATCCACCTCGCCACGCCCGCCGGAACCTGCCCCTCCGACCGCCCTCCGTTAATGGCCGTCAAGTCATGCGACGCCGCCCTGTCTTCCTCCCTCAGGCACGAGACGCAGGTCCTGCGCGAACTCGGCGACTGCCCGCGGATCGTCAGCTGCTTCGGCGATTCCCTCACGGCCGAGTGCCGCGGCGAGGAGCTCTACAACGTCCTCCTCGAGTACGCCGCCGGCGGCAGCCTCGCCGACAGCGTGAAGTCTAGGGGCAAGCCCCTTTCGGAGCCCGAGATCAGACGACACACGAGGTCGATCGTGGAGGGCCTGGAATTCGTCCACTCCAAAGGGTTCGTCCACTGCGACGTCAAGCTCCAGAACATCCTCGTATTCCCCAACGGCGGCGACGAAGAAGTCAAGATCGCCGACTTTGGCCTCGCGAAGAGGGCAGGCGAGCGGCTGTCGAAGGGCGGGAAACAGGGGGGGCTCGAGTGGCGGGGGACGCCCATGTACATGGCGCCGGAGTCGGTGAATTGCAACGAGTACGAGCCACCGTCGGACGTCTGGGCGCTCGGTTGCGCGGTGGTAGAGATGGCGACGGGGAGGCCGGCATGGGGGTCGCGGGCCGAGTCGAACGCGTACGCCCTTATGATTAGAATCGGGGCTGGAGACGAAATCCCGGAGATTCCAGAGGGATTGTCGGAGCAGGGGAAGGACTTCTTGATGAAGTGCTTCGCGAAGAACCCGAAGAAGAGGTGGACCGCCCGTATGCTCTTGAAGCACCCCTTCCTCGCCGTCGACTGCATCGACAACGACGAGAAGGTCGTAAGAGATTGCGAAGTAGTAGAATTCGGGGATTCCTCTCCAAGGTGCCACTTTGATTTCCAAGACTTGTTTTCGATGCAATGTTCGAGAACGAGTTGGGAATCGGGCTCTTCGCTCTCGCCCTCCACAGAGATGGATTCTGAGCCATCGTTCGTCGGAGAGCACGCTGCCTTGGAAATCTCGTCGGATTCTTCATCGTTGATGGATCGGATTGGGGAGCTGGCTAGCCAGGAGAGGCCTAATTGGGAAGATTCCGAGGGCTGGGTGACCGTTCGGTGATGGGAATTCGTCCAATTCCGAAAGCAGAGTCAGCATAGCTTAGAACAGAGCAGAGTCCTCGGATGATTTGTTTTTGTTCCATCCGACGGTTCTGATTCAATTGATTCTTTTTTCTTTTCTACGAATGTGAATAGTGATTCGGTTATTGCAGAGGAGAGAGATGTACAGAGAGACAGGCTACTTTCTTCGATGCAATAACAGATCTTTTTCGTGGCTGCAATTTTAGCTGTTCAAATTTGGGCGGAGTGCCCCGCAACTTTTCTTAGTGGGGAGTGTGCTGTTTTTGCTCGGAAACAGTTCATTGATTTGCAGCGAAGCAGTCGCGATTTTACGAAGACGACTTCCTTTTATTAATTTTTCAAAAAAATGCTCTTCCGAGATATATTTGTGAACCGTACTTAACTAAAACAATGATAATTGCCCCAATTAAGGATGACTGATGAAATTTCAAGTGAAAATTGCCATTAAGGATGATCTAAAAGCGGGCCCTAGTTTGCCATGCTGGTTGCTGCAACACCTAGCGACATCGCATAGCTCACGTGGTAAAATAAGATGGTACGGAAGGAAACATGGATTAGAGAAGCATGTCTAGTAGGAGATTGCTAAAGTGCGAGTGAGAAAAGTGTTGCAGAAATCCAACATGAAAAATTCGATACGATATAAAGCAGTTTGTATATCTTAGTTAGTTTATTAATTTAAAATATAAGTCATGGCCTAAATTGAACTCTCTTTCATTGAGATTCCTTGATAAGGGATTATATAATAGCATCTCTTACTTTCTATCAAAAACATATATCGAGATTTTTTAAAGTCTCATTCATTAAAGAATAGATGCATGAAAGAGTAGCGCCGGCTTTTTGCAAATCAATTCCACGTGATACACCTCTGTAAATACAAATATAAGTACGGCGTCAAGTATAAAATGGTACTGATCAAACTACCCGAACGCGATCTTTTTGTCTCTATGATAGCAGCATCTTTCGATAAGAATGTATGTTAACAAAGTCCGAAACATGACCGTCGTTGATGTCATGAATGAGCTAAGACGGGTAAAAAGAAGGCGTGCGATATGCAAATCCTAAGCCACGATCTGGATTTGGACCTTTCTGAAGACCATGCGACGGCGTTGGGGAAAAGCATATCCTTCTGACATATTCGACGAACCATCGAAATGACAAAATTAATACAGAACGCTGTCAAGAAAAGAAAGTCAATTGGCATTTGGTCTACGTACTTTGAAGCCTACGTGAGTTTTATAATCCCACGGTCTTGAGAAACCTTGGTTGACTTGGGTTTCGGCAATGGTCAACGCTTGCAAAGGAAAAGTGTAAAAAATAAAAAAAATTCTCAATTGGTTACGAATTTTAAATGTATTTCTATTTTTTTCCTTTTTTCTTTTACATTAGGAAGTTGGCCTCAAGTGAGGGTGTCGGACTCTTACCTAGATCTAGGCGAGAGTTATCACCCTCTCTTATGGGTCGGCTAGGGCTGCGATGCCCTCGCTTGGACTGGTCAAGGACCTTCATGCCATCACCTAAGATAGGGAGGGCGTTGTAACCCTAACCCTCAACCAAAGGAAATTTTAATTTTTTTTTTATAAATTTAAAAAAATTTCTATGTTAGCACTTGTCATGCTATGTATGTGACCAATGTCATGTTATTAATTTCCTGCATAAATTAGTCAGATAGACTGAATTAGTACAATATAAGAAAATTTAGTACTAAATTGATATTGTTTAAAGATTTAGAATTGAATTAGTATCTATGTAATAATTTTAGGATTTTTATGGTACTTTTCTCAAAGTTTTAAAGTTTCCTTAAAACTACTCGAGAGCACATGTTAGCAAATTTCCTAAAGAGCCATTAGGGTTCTTCCCATATCGATTTTTCTAATCCAAATAACTTCCTTTTTTGGTAAACCTGACCACCTTTTCAGGTCAACTACTTTTCGAGGAACGAGACACCATTTTACTCATCGCAAACCTGGATTTTTTTATCTAATATTTCGAATGGAACTGATGCGGTGGACTGAACATCGGTTCCGATAGCAGTCCAGATGAGACGAACCGGTCAATTCCGGGAGGCAACGAAACGGGAAGACCGGCACCGAACGTGCAGCCGTCCGACCAGATGCTGTCAGCACGATGGGCTCCACCACCTCCTCCGCTCCCCGACCCGACCCACCCGAAAATGCAATGCATGCAGGCAGCCTCTGCGGTCTCCACCCCTCGGGAGGAGTTACCGCGCCACCCGCCGTGCATTTCGCCCCATGCATGACGGGCGATGCAGGATCGTCTTTTGCCCGCCGCGGCGGCGCTGCCGCAGCGGAGTTCGGCAACTGTCGCGTGCGGACCTCCGGTTTCGGCGGCGTGGGTCCAGCCGTCCCCGCTGCGGTTCCCAGTGGGCACAGTCGTGATAATCGTGTAGTGGGTCCCGCTGAGGGTGGATCTTATCTTTTTTCTTTTTATGGCTTCTGATGACGAGGACGATGATGCAGGGGCGCTCTTCCCTGGCTGTCGGTTTCGGCCTTTGGCCTTTCGGTGCTGCGTAAATATGGTAAAAGAAAGGGAGGGTGGGCTGCTCGAGGCTCGTGCCGGCTTCGACGGCGACGTCGCCAGAGTTGACGTCTTCTTTTTTTTGCAGAGGCTTCTCAGGAGAAAGATTCCGTTCGTCGATTCCCCCGCACGTTCCCAAGTTCGTCCCTATACTCTGTATGTCTTCGACCCGAGAAAAGATTCATTCGCGGAGGGAGGGATGAAGGGCCATATGAAAATTTGCTTCGTTGAATCTTCCAAATTTCATTCGTGCAGTCGCGGTCGCGGTCGCGGTTGCAGTCACAGATTGATTGACGTCGTTTCTTTTATTTTCGGATTGTATTTTTGGTTGACATCTTGCCAGAACCAGCCGTAATTGGGAAAAAATTGAGTTGAAGGTTATGACACATTATCTACAAGTTCGAGAATTATACAGGTGAAAATTCTATGAGCTTGGCAAACAATCAATAGGCACTTGCTACACCTGTAAAAATGGGTGTATAATCCATTTATGACCCATTTAAATATTAAATTGGTCATAAATGGATCAGGCTTCTTTTTAGTATAATCCATATATGACCCATTTAAAGAAAACATGACCCATTTAATATTTAAATAGGTCATATATGGGTTATACACCAATTTTGACAAGTGTATATATAATGGGTTTAAAAATTAAAAAGACTAAAATACATGAATTGTTAATGAACTTGAATAAGTTTAAAATCTTTAAAAAAGATTATAAGAATAAGTTTTTCTAAATTTAGTTACATAGATAAATGTTTTAACAATATGGGTCGGGTCGGGTATGGGTTGGGTTGGGTATGGGTCAAAAATTTTATATTATGCTTAAATGGGTCATAAACGGGTTAATGGGTCAATTTGGGTTGGACCATTTATGACCCGACCCAAACCCAACCCAACCCACCCATTTAACAGGTCTAGCACTTGCCGAGTCTACTGGGACTTGGCTCTCGCGCCTAAGGGAGGAAGAGAGGGTAGAGTCGTAGGGTTTGACGACCATCAATAATACCCGTGATAAATTTACCCTCCGCTAGTCTTTGTTAAATTTTACTGTCGAATTTCTAAGTTGATAACACATGGCTATTAACGATTGTAACCGTTTGAGGTTTTACATTCTGTTTATCATAAGAGTATTAGTTTGTATTTTTGTGGCAATAATTCAATTTAACTTAAATTAATATATGATCTTCTTTAAGAGATCTCATTTGAACCTTACAAGTGTTAATTTAACTCGATCCATTTGACCCGCATGGACACTTATTTTGACCTTTCCTAAGCCTTGAACATTTGACAACACTATCAAAATACCAACTGAGTGTGTCCGTTTGGACAATAAACTGAAAATAGGGGCAATTCAAGTTTATATCATGTAAAGTCAAAGTGCAAAAGCAAGGTTTTTTTAGGTTATTTGATTCTAGCGTGAAAGACGGTGAATCTGCTCAATTTAATTTCGAATTGATCTTAATGAATTTTCAAGTTGAATCAAATTAAACTAGTGAATGATATATTCGGTGTCCCTGTGTTTTTAGACCATGGCTACAAATTTTATGGGGAGATGGGTTTTTTGTTTCTAGATTTAGAAATAATTGGTCGAAAAATACAACCCAAAATTAGGTGCTTTCTAATTTTACAATAAAACATTTAAATAGTAACCAAGCTAATTTGTGAAATTGGTTTAAGTAAGAAACTTTAAAGAGTAAAGAAATAGAAATTACCAATACCCTAAATTGGATTGTTGTAACCCTAAAACTAGACTAGGACCGACCGATCCAATCCGATCTAATCTCGATTTTAGGGTGAAATTGACCCAACTCAAGAATCGATTCCCCCATAATCATAAGGAATCGGTTAGAATGTCCCACTCGATCTCGTTTGGCGAGGAAGGTGTATCTGCCTGCTGTCCACTCCCAAGGAAAAGAGCTTTCATCAAACTCATCAGCCACTCGCTATTCCTTATTTCTGGGGCATGAGCAGCTAAATAGTGCGCGGGTCCATACTAACTAAAAATTTAACATAAAAAAAAAAAAAGTGGAATAAGGTGGAAAGTAGTTGTCATGAGCCCAAACCTTCACAAGCCACATGTTTCAGTTCCCTCTTTTTATTTATTTATTTATTTATTATTATTATTATTATTATTATTATTAATTCCTTCCATCCAACCGATCCTATTTTCGTATCTTTCTGAATCCCACCAGCTAATCATTGGACAAATCTGGCAAAATGAAATCTGGCCGACATCTTGCATCTATCCGCCACATGTCAAATTAATAAATCAAACTCCTTCGACGTAGCTCTAATTAGGTAAATTCTTATTCGCAATAATATTTTACGATAATTAAACACGTGTATAATAACTATTCTGTTTTTCTTTTCTTTTCTTTTTTAGAGAATATGTTTGAAATATAAATCCATTTGATAATACAATTTCATTTTTCTATTTTTGAAATGAATTTTTCCTTCAAAAATAAAATTGAGATAGAGATGAGAAATTCAAGTTTTTTAGTTTTTTATTTCTAGAGCAAAAATAAGAAATGAAAACTCTTCTCATCACTTACTCTTGTTATTAGCCAATTGCCCATCCATCCCACTAGCTGCCGGTCACCATTCAAGAAATAAAAAATTTGTGTGTTTATCAAATATATATTTTTGCTCAAAAACTTGTTCGGGTAATATAAATGGAAAATTCATTATACCCTGAATTCCCATTGCTTTATTTGTCTGGTCAACCAGAAAAGCACCGCGAGCCCCAGCATCGAAACCGGAAGCGGCCTTGTTCGAATGAAGTCAGCGGACCGAAATGAGGTGAGCAATGACCGATGTAGCGAGAGATTCGAGAGACGGCCGGAATGAAATAGGGTTGGTGGTCGGTACAAGGAAGAGGAGAAATTCACGTTTTCGTTCTGCCCGACGACACGTGGATTTTGCAGTCGCACGTGCGCACGTCATGCATGAGAATAGAAAATGTCATGCGCCCAAACGTCTGGGGCCCGACGACCAACCCGCAATTTCTCTAATCTGCATTCTTTAACTAATTTTATTGTGATTTTTTTTTAAAATTAGAAACGATCGGTTTTAGAACTTTCGGAACAACCCTTGTGTTCTGGTTTTGTTTCGAAAGATCGGAAATGGGTGACCAGGGACTTGCTCGAATTCAGCAATAGTTGCGTGCGCATTCTTATAGCAGGCTTTGAATTCCGATTGTACATTATCTAGTCCATAAAATTTAATGGATATTTCATGGACCCGAGAAATAATCTTCCCCAATGAGGGTATTTCTCCTGGTCCTCTTGAGAGTAGTCAGATAGAAAATTCACTTCCAATCTAATTTTCTCCTCGACTAAAGTACAAAAAAAAAAAAAAAATCAATCTTGATATTACAAGAAAGCCAGCTTATTATTAGTCACGTGCTCCGAACAATCTGCTTGTCACGACAGCGATGCGGAGGCGGGCCAATCAATTAGACCGGCAAGTCTGCCAAAGCCTTCACTTCTCTTCTCCTAAACTTTGCCTGCGTACGAGCACAAAGCAGCGGGGCCACAGCCCTTCTCATTTCACACAACTGCATGTCAAGCTGTAGGACAAGATGACAAATCATGTGTACTCGTCCATATTGATATTGTTGTTACTCTGCGAAAAAGGTTGCCTAAATCACGATGAGATATTTTTAGATTTCTTTCTTTGATTTTATTTAGTGATTTAATCTAATTTATGTGATATGGCCAGGAGGGATGAGGGGGTGTGTAGGAAGTCACTGAATTTGAGGCGCTATTGCTGCTCTAGGTCATGTGCCAAGAAGGTTGCCAGCTTGAGGAACGTGCTTCTTAGCTCACTTCAATCCATGCCCAGTTGGGCAATCACATTTCTTGCTCAGTAATATCTGCATTCATGTTTCGTGCGCGAAATATACTCTCAATTTGCTTCGATCAATACCCGACAAGACTCATTTTATTGATGATGTGATGGATAGAGCTAACCATATACAATCCAAATGTTCTTGATAAGAATTCAACTGTTTCTTGAGCTGTAATTGATCCAATAAGACACAAGTCATGAATCTATGTGAGATTGGGTTCACCGGAAATTAAGATGTTCAACAAGATGCCGTAACATGCAAAAATATTGAGGTGCATTATTGAGTAAATCTACTCAAGCATCTAACAAGAATTTCTCGTGTGACTTAGCAAATCCATCTAGGGTATCGGATTTAATATCTCCAGTATATTTATCATTTACATACTAAGTTTAATATACAACTGGTAAACCATAGGTCATATGGCAACTTCCTTTTGGTTATATAAACGAGCCTGCTAATTTAAATAACCACCAATTATCACATTAAATAAATTTTCCATTGCCTCGTTAAAAAAAAAAGATAAGGGTACTTTATCTAGCATTGAGAAACATTAAGGGAGCTATATTCTTGGATTTCGTTAAATAAGTTAATTTTAAATATTAAGGGAGCTATTATACATGAAAGTTTTTTGTTTTCTTTTTTGTGATGCATGCAATTGATTGCGATGTAATTCATGTCTCCACTAAATTTGATCGTTCATTAATTGAAATTTAGGTTTTATTCGTTTCATAAAAAATAGAAAAAATATCATTTATATTACTTATAAAAACAACATAACGAATTTTTTCATCATCAATAAAAAATTTAAATATAAATCATTATCACTCATGAAAATATTTTTTATTGATCAATTATTTCAAGTGATATAAAAAATTATTTTTAAGAAAATATTTTAAAATTATTTATTTGTCGCGACACAAACATCACCTTAAAATAGAGCAATTATAAATAAAAATTCATTGGAGGCAAGTGAATAATTATCTCCCGTGAGAATATAATACTTTCACACTTCACACCTATCATGTAAACATAGAATTGGGGTACGCTACATGAGGAAACTTGTCTGTGTGTGTAATAGGTTGATACCTTAAAAGATCTTCAACTTCAACTTTAGTCCCAATTGTACCCTAAATATTTTTCTGTCTCATAAAAAACCCCTAATTTTAGGTTCAATTCTAAGTTTACCTTAAACTATATGTAGTCTCATAAAAATCCCTAAACTTTAGGTCAAATCCCAATTTACCTTAAACTTCTTTAAGCTCATAAGGAAAACCTTAGCTTTAGGTCAAATTTCAATTTTACATTAATTTTTTTATTCATGAAAAAGTCATCAAATTTTACTTTGAGTCCTAAATATGTCCCCATTAACCCTCCATCCAAAATTGCACTTAGTGATCTTATGTGATATGTTCACGTCATTGCTCTACCTTTTCCCCCAAATTTATGATCCAAGAACCTGTCATTTGGAGAGAGATTTCTATATGAACCTAAATAACATCTTTTTGGATATGAAATATGGGTAAAAACTATAGCAACTCGAGTTGGATTTTATCGATTGTTCTTTTTCTTAAGAGAGTTTTCCTTTCATCTAGCTTAGAATCTTTGATTTTGCACTCGATCTTCAATCTCTTATGCTCAGGAGTATTCCACCTATCGTAGTAAGATGGATCACCCTCGAGACATTTGAATAACTTGTTCTTGGGAGTTTTTCATTTCTCAGTTGTCAAAAAAAATTTTGAACAAAAGATTAGCGGAAGCAAATTTGTGACTCAAGTAAAAATTAGTTGTTTTTATGAGATAAAAAATTTTTAAGGTAAAATTGAGACTGGACGATAGAATTAAGACATTACCTAAAATTTGACAATTTTTCATAGGACAAAATAAGCTTGGAGCATAATTGAGACTGTACCTAAAGTTTGAAAATTTTTATGGGATAAAAAAAATTTTATGTAAAATTGAGACTGAACTAAAGTTGGAAGTTTCTTATGACATTATTATGACATTAAGCCCAAAAGGATATATACAAATAAGTAGTATTAATAATAAAACAAAAATTATATTTTCCTATATAAACGCGTCCCAGTGTCTACCCCGTCATTCTTCCTCGCCGAGCAAAGCAAAGGAGCCCGCCCACTTTCTCTCTCTACATTCAAAAGTTCTCTCAAAACCCTGAAAACCCTCAAGATTCGCGACCACCATGGATTGGGTCCGAGGCAAAGAGATTGGCCACGGCGGCTTCGCCACCATCCACCTCGCCTCGGCCGCCGGAACCTGCCCCTCCGACCACCCTCCGTTGATGGCCGTTAAGTCCTGCGACGCCGCCCTGTCTTCCTCCCTCAGGCACGAGAGGCAGGTCCTGCGCGAACTCGGCGACTGCCCGCGGATCGTCCGCTGCTTCGGCGACTCCCTCACGGCCGAGCGCCTCGGCGAGGAGCTCTACAACGTCATCCTCGAGTACGCCGCCGGCGGCAGCCTCGCCGACAGCATGAAGTCCAGAGGGAAGCCCCTCTCGGAGCCCGAGATCAGACGCCACACGAGATCCATACTGGAGGGCCTGGAGTTCGTCCACTCCAAAGGGTTTGTTCACTGCGACGTCAAACTTCAGAACATCCTCATATTCCCCAACGGTGGTGACGAAGAAGTCAAGATCGCTGACTTTGGCCTCGCGAAGAGAGAGGGCGAGCGGTTGTCGAAGGGCGGGAAACAGGGCGGGATCGAGTGGCGGGGGACGCCCATGTACATGGCGCCAGAGTCGGTGAATTGCAACGAGTACGAGCCGCCGTCGGACGTCTGGGCGCTCGGGTGCGCGGTGGTGGAGATGGCGACGGGGAGGCCGGCATGGGGATCAAAGGCCGAGTGGAACGCGTACGCCCTTATGATCAGAATCGGGGTGGGAGACGAAATCCCAGAGATTCCCGAGGGATTGTCGGAGCAGGGGAAGGACTTCTTGATGAAGTGCTTCGCGAAGAACCCGAAGAAGAGGTGGACCGCCCGTATGCTCTTGAATCACCCCTTCCTTGCCCTGGACTGCGTCGACAATGACGAGGAGGTTGTCAGAGATTGCGAGGTAGTCGAATTCGGGGTTCCCTCTCCGAGGTGCCACTTCGATTTCCCAGACTGGGTTTCGATGCAATGTTCAAGAACGAGTTGGGAATCGGGCTCGCCCTCGGCCACCTCGGAGATGGATTGCGATCCGTCCTTCACCAGAGAGCATGCTGCCTTGGAGATCTCGTCAGATTACTCATCGTTGATGGATCGGATTGGGGAGCTGGCTAGCCAGGAGAGGCCTAATTGGGAAGATTACGAGGGCTGGGTGACCGTTCGATGATGGGAATTCGTCCAATTCCGAAAGCAGAGTCAGCATAGCTTAGAACAGAGCAGAGTCCTCGGATGATTTGTTTTTGCTCAATTCGAGGGTTTTGATTCAATTGATTCTTTTGCTTTTCTTCGACTGTGAATAGTGATTCGGTTATTGCAGACGAGAGATGTACAGAGAGACAGGATACTTTCTTCGATGCAATAAAAAGGAAAAATCATATCTTTTTTGTTGCTGCAATTTTAGTTGTGCAAATTTGGACGGAATGCTCTGCAACTTTTTCTTTGTGGGAGTTTGCTGTTTTTCTCGGAAACAGTTCATTGATATGCAGTGAAGTAGTCGCGATTTTACGAAGACGACTTCCTTTTATTAATTTATCAGAAAAATGCTTCCGAGATATATTTGTGAACAGTACTTAACTAGAATAATGATAATTGCCCCAATTAGGGATGATCAACCACACAATTTCAAGTGAAAATTGCCATTATGGTCGATCTAAAAGCAGCCCCTAATTTGCCATGATGATTGCCGCAACACATAGCAACATCGCATAGCTTACATGGTAAAATAAGATGCCACGGAAGGAAACATGGATTAGAGGGAAGATTGTTAAAGTGCGAGTAGGAAAGTGTTGGAGAAGTCTGACATAAAAAATTTGATAAGATATAGAGTAGTTTGTATATCTTAGTTAATTCATTAATTTAAGATATAAGTGATAATCCAAATTGAATTCTATTTCGTTGATCTTTTCTAGTAAGGGATTATGTAGTAGCACATCTAAAGTCTCATTTATTGAAGAATAGATGCATGGAAGTTTCGATTAGAGGAGTGGCGTCTACACTTTGTTCTCCACACCTGCTAGGACGAAGTAGATTTGCAAGTTAATTCCATGTGATACGCCTCAATAAATACAAATAGAAGTACGTCATTAAGTATAAAATGGTACCGACCAAACTACCCGCACGCGATCTTTTTGTCTCTATGATAGCAGCATCTTTCCACGGGAATGTACGCTAACAAAGCCTGAAACATGACCATCGTTGATGTCATGAATGAGCTAAGGCAGTTAGAAAGAGGTGTGCGAGTTGCAAAACGTAAGCCATGATCTCGATTTTTATCCTTCGAAACCCGTCGAAATGAAAAAATTAATCCAGCACGCCGTCGAAAAAAGAAGAAAAGAAAGGGAAAGTCGATTGGGATTTGGTCTACGCAGTTTGAAGCCCGAGTGAGTTTTATAATCTCACGGTCTTGAGAAACCTCGGTTGATTTGGCTTCCGGCAATGGTCAAAGCTTGCGAATGAAAGGTGCCTAAAATCTCATTACAGATTTTAAATATATTTCTCGAGTTTTCTTTTTCCTTTTTTTCTTTTACACTAGGTCATTAGCCACATATGAGGGTAATCTAGGAGAGGGCTAACACTCTCTCCAATTGTCGGCGAGGGTTGCAATGCCCTTGCTTGGTTTGGTTAAGGGCCTTTGTGTCCGCACCCAAGAGAGGGCTTGAGCAAAGGTTGTAGCTTTCGCTCAAGTCTTGTTTGTGGCCGGCAACCTCATCAATCAATAGTTGGAAGGAAAAATAAAAGGAAAGGAAAAAAATCAAAAAATAGAAGATAAAAAATATAGAAAAATTAAAAGAAATTTTATAATTTTAGAAGATTGTTCATTTTAGTACATGTTGTATTATATAGGACGACGGTTATCTACATCATTAATTTACTGCCCAAATTGATCAAATGTACCAAGTTAATACGATGTAAAAGAATTTAGAATTAAACTGATTAAATTTAAAAAATTAGAATTGAATTATTATCTATATAATAATGTTAGGGTTTTTTTTATACAATTCTCAACGTTTTAAAGTTTCCTTAAAACTACTCGAGAGCACATGTTAGCAAATTTCCCGAAGACCCGTTAGGGCTCTCCACATATCAATTTTTCATAGGATCATACTTCTAAAATCCAAATAACTTTTCTTTTTTGGTTAACATGGCCGCCTTTTCAGGTTAACTACTTTTCGAGGAACGAGACACGTTTTTACTAATCGCAAACACGAGATTTTTTTTATATATATAATTATTTCGAATGGAACCGATGACGTGGACCGAACATCGGTTCCGATGGCAGTCCAGATGAGACGAACCGGTCAATTCCGGCAGGCAACGAAACGGGAAGACCGGCACCGAACGTGCAGCCGTCCGACCAGATGCGGTCAGCGCGATGGGCCCCACCACCTCCCGCCCCACCCAAAAAATGCAATGCATGCAGGCAGCCTCGGTGGCCCCCACCCCGCCGGAGGAGTTATCGCCCGATCCCGTGACGTGCCATGCCGGATACGCGCCGTCCGGAGCGGCGTGAATCTTCTTTAGCCCGCGGCGCTGTCGCATCGGAGTTCAGCAACTGTCGGATGTGGACCGCCAGTTTCGGCGGCGTGGGTCCGACCGTCCTGCTGCGGTTCCCAAGTGGGCATTATTGTAATGAGGTGGTTCTCCCGTGAGGGCGGATCTTTTTGCTTCTGGTCTTTCTTTCTTGCTTTCATTGTCATGGATTGATGACGAGGGCGATGATGAGAGGGCGCTCTTCCCTGGCCGTCCGTCGGTTTTGGCCTTGGCCTTTCGGTGCTGCTCGAGGCTCGCGCGGGACGGCGGAGCCCCCCTTGGCTTTGACGGCGACGTCGCCAAGTTGACGTCTTCTTTTTGCCAATGGCTTCTCCGGAGAAAGATTCCGTCCGTTCCGAAGTTTGTCCCTATACTCTGTAGATCTTTGCCGCGGAGGGATGAAGACGAGAGCCATATGGAGATTCGCTCGATTGAATCTCGTAAATATCATTCGTGTGGTCGCAAATTGATACGGCATCCATATCGTTTGTTATTTTCGGATCGTGTTTTTGATCGACATTGACAGGTATGACGGCTTCAACTTGCCGGGATCAGCCATAATTGGGAAAAACTTGACTTGAAGGTTCTGATTGCATTATGTACAAGTTTGAGAATTATATGAGTGAAAACTCTATGAGCCCGGTGGACAATGAGTTCACTTAGGACTTGCCTCTCATGCCCGAGGGAGGAAGAGAGGGCAGACTCATGAGACTTGATAGCCATCAACCATGGACGGTCAGAGGGGCAGCTGTTGGCAAGCATCGCAAGGAGGATAGTGGCAGAGCTAGTGTGGCCAATCTTTTTGCCGTGAGCCTACAGAAAACTCCAAACCGGTATATTTGTCACAAATTAATTGCAAACTAATTTTTTGACCACCAAAAATTATAAATTAAATACCCATAACAAATTTACATTATGTTAATTTTTACTAAATTTTATTGTCAAATTTCTGAGTTGAAAGACACATAATAATTGATGGATGCATCAATTTGAAGTTTTACTCTCTATTTGTTATAAGAGTGTTAGTTGGTGGTTTTTGTAGCAATAATCCAATTTAATGGAAGCTAACCGAGGGTAAATTTATCATTAATGTTGTTTAGGGTGTATTGGTTTGAAGTTTTACCAAGAAGTATTAGTCTATGGTTTTTGTGGCAATAATTCAATTTAATCGAAATTAATTGAGGGTAGATTTATCACAAATATAGTAGTTTGAGGTAAACTTGTCATGGATGTACTAATTTAGGATTTTTCATAATATTAACCCATATAATTATTCACTTCGCATGCCATGTGGAACTTGTAATTTTGATTAGTCCACGTTAAATCATAAATAGCAAATGTCAAATTTCATGGGGGCAGTGAATTTGATCAATAAATCCGATATCACACATCACGCGCATCACGAGAGAATCTGGTACTTTCGATAACTTTATTAGTATTTTTAAGCTAACTCATGAACAATATCCAATAAAATATTAAGGATCGTTAGAACATGCACGATTCTTTAGTGCACTGGATAATAATAATATTTTCTAGATAAGGCGGCGAATTCAATGAAGATCCAATTGTCCGGATCCACCCTTCTTGCCAAACATGTTTAAGCTTATTTTGGGAAGTGCTTAGCATAGTAGTGACAAAACGGATTAGGATTCTTGATTAGGATTTGATATAATGGGGGGGTTCAATGGATTAAGTCGAGGACTGTAAAGCAAATATGCCTTTTTTGGGGGGGTTCATTCGTTCTAATCCAGATTAGAATGGGGCAGCTGTTAGGTTTCCACCTCCACTTGCACACGGACTTTTTATTGCTCCAATTGGGCGACATTCTTTAAGAGATCTTATTTGTAATATTACAAGTGTCGATTCCACTTAGCATGATCAACTCAATTCATTCGACCCACCTGGACACTTGTTTTGACCTTTCCTAATAATAGCGGCGCTGCTGAACATTCGATTTTATATCATGGGAAGTCAAAATGTGAAAGTTAAGGTTTTAAGGTTATCTGCTCGGTTTAATTTGGTATTGGCTTTAATGAATTCGCAGGTTGTATTAAATCAAACCGGTAAATTTATTATATTTATGATGTATTCAATGTCCCTTTGCTTTTAAACTATGGCTAATAATTTTTTGCGAAGACGGGTCTTTCGTCTCCTGATTTAGAAATAATCGGTTGAAAGATAGAACCTAAAAATTAAACACTTTCTAATTTAAAAATAAAGCATTTAAATTGTAGCCAAGCTAATTTGTGAAATTGGTTCGGGTAAGAAACTTTATTGCGTTCATTTGATTTTTATTGAAAAAGCTTTTCCAAATCCACAAAATTTGGGTTGGTTGATTGGTTTTCATTCGAGCCCAGCCATGATAATTCCTGGCTAATTGACATTTTAACCATTGAAAAAAATGGATTAAGCCATTCTTTTCCCCTTGTCATTCAGTTAAATTAATTTATCCAAACCAAGAATTAGGATGTAATTCAGATAATAGTGAGATAGAATGGTTGATGATGATGATGATGATGATGATGATGATGATGATGATGATGATAATAATAATAATAATAATAATAATAATGTGTGTGAGAATGCACTAAACACTCCCCCCGCCCCCCGCCCCCCGACCGTGCCATTTAACCAAAAGATCACATCTACAATACCTAAAAATATATAAATAACAGTAATCAATTGGAAAATAAGAATAAAATCAGTCAACATGTTCCGGGCATTTTGAACTTGGTGGCTTTGACATTCCACGGGCATGTGCTTCGAATTTTGTTTTCTTTTTCTGAAAAAAGGAAAAATTTCATGTTTTTACTTGACATATTCATCAATGTTGTTCAAAAATTGACATTTAGAAAAACGTGAACAATTTGAATTAGGGATATACACAAGAATCAGACTGACCAATTCCTAGTTTTAGGTACATAATTATACAACTTGGACCAATTTTTTTTTAAATTTATTCTTTTCTTTTAAAGAGTAGAGAAATGAATATTGTCAATACCCTAAATCAAATCAATCCAATCAAGAAACCAGATTGGACCGACCGATTCCTCCGATATGATCTCGATTTTAGGGTGAAATCAGTCCAGCTCATGAACCGATGCCCTTTCGTTCTAGGGAATCGGTCAGAACGTCACTCCATGTCTTGTTTGGTTGAGAAGGGGCATCTGCCCTCTGTCCACTCCCAAGGAAAAGAGCTTTCATCAAACTCATCAGCCACTCACTATTCCTCAGCTAAATAGCGCACGTGTCCCTACTAATAAAAATAAAAATAAAAATAAAAAAAGAAAATTGGAATAAGGTGGAAATTAGTTGTCATGAGCCACGAACCTTCACAAGCCACGTGTGTCAGATCCCTCTTCTTTTTCCTTTTTTCTTTTTTTAAATTAATTATCTTAGCCCTTCCATTCAACCGATCCTATTTCCTTATCTTTTTGAATCCCATGAGCCAATCATTGTACAAATTTGGCAAAATGAAGGATGGCTGACGTCTCGCAACTAACTTCCACACGTCAAATTAAAACATACTCCTTCGAAGTAGCTCTAATTAGGTCAATTCTTATTCGCAGCAATATTTGCTGGTGACTAAAAACGTGTACAACAACCATTTTGTTTTTCTGTCCTATTTTTTTTGTTATATAATTTCATTTTTTAAATTTTTGAAATGAATTATTATCCAAAAAATAGATGTGAGATATAAATGAGAAATTCAAAATTTTTAATTTTCTATTTCTAGAACAAAAGTGAGAAATGAAAACTCTTCAGTTGCCCACCAGTCATCGCCTAGTCATTGGCTACTGGTCACCATTCATAGAATACAAATTTTATATGATTATCAAATGCTTATTTTTGTTTAAAAACTCGTTCGGGAAATATAAATGAAAAATTCATTCATGCCCTGAATTCCCATTGCTTTATTGGTCTAGTCAACCAGAAAAGCACCGCGAGCCCCGGCACGGAAGCTGGAAGCGTCCTTGTTCGAACGAAGTCCGGCCGAAATGAGGTCAGCAATGACCGATGTGGCGCGAAAGAAATTGGGTCGGGGCGGTCGCAAAGGAAAAAAACGAAGAGGAGCAACCCGTGGTCTCGTGCCGGCGCGTGTGAACAGAGAAGGGAAAACCGGAACGTTCGGAAGGGTTGGTGGCCGGTACGAGGAAGAGGAGAAGTTCACGTTTTGGATCTGCCCGACAACACGGGGATTTTGCAGTCGCACGTGGGCTCGTTCCGCATGAGGTTAGAAGATGTCGATGCCCAAAACGTTCGGGGCCCATCCACCAACCGCAATTCCTCAGTATGCCCGTGGGGTGTGGAAATTAAGAACAAGAGAAATGATAATGGTCTGAATTGCATTCTTTTTAACTAATTTTTTTGTGATTTTTTTTTAGGAATGTTCAGTTTTAGAACTTTTGAAATTGACCCTTAAGTTTTGTTTTTGTTTTGAAAAATTTGAAATGGGAATCGAACCGGCTATACTAGAAACTGGTTTAGAATTGAGAGATGGGCTTCCAATTGAGAGCAGTGTAGGTCTAGCTTGTGTACCGGCGCCACTTCAGTTTTACTAGATTGGCATTCAGCAGTGTGGCAATCGTGAGCTTGCTCCAAATCACTAATAGTTGAGGCGCATTATGATTGACGGTTTTAAATTCCGATTGCACATTACCATTCCGATCGCATATTACCTGGTCCATAAAATTTAATGGATATTTCATCTAATGAGGGCCTTTCTTCTCATCGTTTGAGAATAGTCGCGTGGAAAGCTCACTTCCAATCAAATTTTCTCCTTGAATAAACTACAAAAAATCAATTTTGATACCACAAGAAAGCCAGCTTAGTCACGTGCTCCGAGCAATCCGCATGTCACGACAGCGATGGGGAGGCGGGCCATCCCAATTATACCGGTAAGTCTGCGATAGCCATAGGTTCTCTTCTTCTTGCCCATCTGCATCTAGCCCTGACTTTGCCTGCGAGTGAGCGCTAGGCAGCGGGGCCACGACCCTTCTCAAATCGCACAAGTACTTGTCAAGCTGTAAGGACAAGATGACAAATCGTGGGAATTCGTCCATATTAATATTGTTGTTATTCTGCGACAAAAAATTGCCTAAAACGCAATGGGATATTTTTAGATTTCTTTCTTTAATTTTATTTGGTAATTTAATTTAATTTATGTGATAGTGCCAGGAAAGATGGGCGGGTGTGCGGTAGTACGTCGCTGGATTTGAGGCGCACTCGTGCTGCTCTGGGTCATGCGCCCAGAGGGTTGCCAGCTCGAGGAACATGCTTCTTAGCTCACTTCAATCCATACCCAGTTGGGCAGTCACGTTTCTTGCTCAGTTGATTTCTGGTTTGAGGTTTTGTGCGTGATTGGTAGTCACGATTCGCCTCATTCAATACCCAATAGACACATTTTATGGAGGATCTGATGAATCGAATGGATCATATACAATTGGGTATGTTCTTATAAAAATTCGATTATCCATTGAGCAATAATTGATATGTATAATCTTCGTGGAGACGCTGGTGACTTACCTGGTGCACGTGTGTGGTGGCTAGCACGTGTGCCCCCAGGGTTTACTCCCCCAGCTGCCGGCGGGGTGCGGGGTTCCCTGGGTCACCAAAAAAAAAAATAAAATAAAATAAAATAATTGATATGTATGTCATGAGCCTGTGTGATAAACTTAATATGATATGGAGCAGATCTTAGTTAGTTCATCAATTTAAGATTTAAGTTGTAGCGATTCTAGCAGGATATCACATATGGGTTCGAACTTGAGTTCTTCTTCGGTGATTTCCCTTGATAAATGAGGTTATGCAGGAGCATCTCGACATTTCTACCAAAAACATATCTTGAGATTCACTAAAGTCTTATTTACTGAAAAATAGGTGCATGGAAGTTTTGATTAGGCTAGCGCTAGCCACGCCTTGTTCCGCGTACTTGCTAGGATGACGTAGATTAAATCAATTCCATGTGACATGCCTCAGTAAATACAAATATAAGTATAATGTTAAATACAAATAATGGTACTAATCAAAGTACATGTATGCGAATCTCGTTGTCTTTATGATATTGTTCCAAAGAAAATGGACACTGACAAATTTGAAACGTGTGACTATTATCGAGGTCCTTATCACTCCCATTCATCTCATGAATGAATCCTTACGGTTATTTTGTCTTACTTTTCAAGTGCATTACTATTTTTGAAACGTCACGAATGATCCAAGACGATTAGAAAGAGGCGTGGGAGACGCAAAACCGAAACGACAATCTTGATGTGGTCCTGTCCGAAATCTGGAAATTTGCTTGATCGAACCTTGCACATATCATTCGCGTCGTCCCGAATCGATTGCCCAAGGTGGCATTCATAACATTTGTTTTTTTTCTCAGACCAAATCTTTAGTCGACATCAACAAACATGCTGGCTTCCACTTGCCGATTTCACTCGGGACTTGCCTCTCGTGGCCGAGGAGGGAAGAGAGAGGGCGGATTCATGGGACTCGACGGCCGGAGGGACAGGTGGAATCTGTAAATTTCATTAGTTCACGTTAAATCTTAATTAGCGAGTAAATTTCACAGAGCAATGGATATAATAGTGTGAATCCTACGTACAAGATTGCGCACATTGTAAGAGAAGCTGTCACTTTTGATAGCTTTATTAGTATTTTAAGCTCACTCAAGAACGATATTTGAGAAAATATGAAGGATCGCTTAAGCATGCACAAATAATAATCGTTTTTGGGTAACGTGGAGAATTCAATAAAGATTAGTTTGATCAATCTGACCTTCTTGACAAAACGGATTAAGATCCTTGATTAAGATTAATGTACTGTGAGGTTCCATGGATTAAATCAGGGACTGTAAAGAAAATATACCATTTGAAGGGGGGGTGGGTTTCGTTCTAATCCATAGTAAAATGGGAGGTGCTAGAGTTTCCATTAAACAAAATAAAGTTTAGAAAAAAAAAAAAAGATTTTTTCTCCAATTGGGTGATCTAATTGCTTTTATGAATTCCAATAGCATGGATCAACTCAGTCCACTTGACTCGTATGGACACTTGTTTTGTGACTTTTCTTAAGACTAGGTGCCTTGAACATACAAGGAAATTGGTAACCTACAATGTCATCATTTTGACTTGGACGATAGATTGAAAATCAAATGTCGAAATGTGAAAGTCAAGTTTTTAGGTCATTCGATTTTGATGTGAAGGATGGCAAAGATATTGATTTAGTTTGATATAGATTGTGCCAAATTTTCTAGTCAAATCAAACCAGATGAGCTCATTATATTTACGATATTGTCGGTATTTCCTTGCTTGTAGACTACGGCTAATGTTGTTCTGGGAGATGGTTCTTTTTTCCTCCAGATTTAAGAATACTCGGTCAAAAGGAAGAACCGACAACCTAAACATCAAATTTTCATTTTAAATTTCTTAAATAAAATTATTCAGATCGAAATCAAGCTAATTTGTTGAAAAAGCTTTTCCAAATCCACAAATTTTGGGGTGGTTGATCGCCTACGGATTGAACCAAGCCATGAAGATTCCTGGCTAGCCAAAACTAGCCATAAAATAGAAATGGATTAAACCATTCTTTTCCCCTTGTCATTCAGTTTATTAATTTTCGAAACCAATAATTAGGATGTAATTCAGATTATAATAGAGGGTGAGAATGGTCGGTCAAAGATATTATAATAATGCGTGTGAATGCACCAAACCACCCTCCTTTGACCGTACCGTTTATCCACAAGATCACATGTATACACCTAAAAATATATAAATCAAAGTAATCAATTGGCAAATAAAGGAAAAAACAAAAATCATTCAATTTTCCTCTAGTTGTTGAACCTGCTTTGTCACCCTCTATGAAAGTTCTTATTCAAGAGGCAATTCATCGCACGTGCGAGCCGCGTTTCCACTGGAAACTTTCCAGGCGTTTTCAGCTTCGTAGCTTCGACATTTTCCACGAGCATATGCTCCAAATTTTGTTTTCTTAACGGGTGAAATTCATGTTTTCACTTGACATGTCCATTGACGTAACTATAATTAGGTAAATTCCTGCTAGTTCCCATGTCTATGCCGATCTTAGTAAGGAAAAGGCCCGGTGTGTCCGAAATCGGAAGTGCCCTTGCCTGAAGGGAATCGAAGACTGAAATGAGGTCAGCAATGACAGATATAGCAACATATGAAGAGAAAGGAAAAGGCCCGGTGTGTCCGAAATCGGAAGTGCCCTTGCCTGAAGAAAGGGTCAACCAAGAGCACCCCGTGCCTCGTGCCGATCGTGTGTGAACAGAGGCGACCTAATTTTCAGAAGGATGGTCATTTCAACGAAGAGGAAGTCTTGAACTTTTGTGACTTACCCGTAGGCTACGCTATGTTGACTCGCTCGCTATTGGGTTCATAAGATTTGGTGAAATTTCATGGATCCGAGAAATAATCTACCCAACGTGGGACTATCTTCTCTGTCATTTCGGAATCAACTAACACTAAAGTTTCGTTAGCTCATAACAAGATCTATGTCCTCTTTTAGCTGTCGATATTCATATTAAAAAACTCACTTCTAATCCCTTGAATAAAGCACAAAAAGATCAATGTTGCCATTCCAAGAAAGCCAGCTTCATCACGTGCTCCGAACTATCTGCATGTCATGACAGCCATGCGAAGACTGCGGCAGCCTTCAGTTCTTCTCCTTCTTCTTCATTATCAAACCTAAGGGGGGCCCCTCTAACCTGCTGCATCATAAGTAGAATGTCAAGCTGTAGGAGAAAAACAAATTATTTATGTGTCCAAGTTAATGTTGTTGCTATTCTGCGACAAAGGTTGCATGAAAGATGATGGGATATTTATCGATTTCTTATTTATTTATTTATTTATTTAATAATTTCATTTAATTTATGTGATAGTGCCAAGAGTGATGGGGGAGTGGATAATAAGTAACAACAGCTAACTTCAAGATGCGTGAGTCGGATCACTGAATTTAAGGAGCTGCTGCTGCTTTGGGTCATGTGAGGGGAGAGTTGCCAACTTGAGGAACTTGCTTTCTTAGCTCACTTTCCATCAATAGCCAGTTGGGCAATCATGTTTCTTGCTCAGTGATTTCTGTTTTCATGTTTCCTGCACGAAGATACTTTCCAGGCGCTTTGATCATTACTCAATAAGACTCGATTTGATAGAGAATGCGATGAATAGAGCTAATCACATATGATCGAATGTTCTTATTTGAATTCAATTGTTTCTTGAGTTGGAACCGATTTGATCCGGTATGTATGATGGATCCATGCAATAATTACCCAATCTTGATGGGTTGGATTCGCTTGAAACCGAGATGCTCAACAAGATGCTTTACACACAAAAGTTTGAGGCACATTCCAAACCTATCCAAACATCCAACAAGATTTTGTAGCATGACTTATAAATTTATTTTGTGCACCCCTTTCATTATCTTTAGCATTATCATTAACATATTGACGAGTCATATTAGAGATATAAATAGGGACGGGCGGTTTCAAATTAAGTGGTTGTAAAGTGAATAGGTTTTTCACATGTAATCTAGAACTGACCCAAGAATTGACTCTATACATTTTGATCCACCTTGTTGGTCCAATTTGATTCTAGGATCTACTTGGAAACTAGCCAATTCTTCTTCTTCTTCTTGTCATCTTTTTATTCATGTAAAGAATAAATGTTAGTAAAACAACCCCTTTTCTACAATTGAGACAAATAGTAGCTATAGCAAATTGGTTGAGCAACAAATAGGGAGAAGTATAGTATAAAACAAAGAGAAATATAAAGCAATTGGGAAAT
Source organism: Corymbia citriodora subsp. variegata (assembly GCA_014858505.1). Classification (NCBI taxonomy): domain Eukaryota; kingdom Viridiplantae; phylum Streptophyta; class Magnoliopsida; order Myrtales; family Myrtaceae; genus Corymbia; species Corymbia citriodora. The sequence continues at coordinate 10,233,431 of CM026418.1, forward strand.
GTCCAACTCATCCCTTAGTGAAAAAATATGAAAGTTAAAGTAAAAATAGAAATTCACAAAAATATGCTTTTCCACTTCAACACATAAAATTTATTTGATGATAATATCCTCATTAAAACAATTCGTATATGAAAATAAAAGAAGTTATTAAAAAAATTTACTCAATAGATGTACAAAAGGGATTACAAAACAAATAATGTTTTTTAGTCCCATTTTGCATCAAGAATGGAATTGAACTGATAACAGTTGGTGAATCAAACTAGAATTGGCCATGTAGGGTTAGTCCATCGTGATTTCAAAGTCTACACAGGACTGGTAAATTTACTATTAAATATTAATGAGCCTACTAATTTAAATAATTCATCTTAATTTGTCACGTTGTCAAACGAATCTTTATTAAATTCATCACGTTACCCAAAAGAGAAAGTGCTACATCTAATGATTTGAAAAACATGTTTATACATGAATGATGCTTAATATTTTCTTTGAATTTAGACTAATAAGTTATCTTAAAAACCTATTTAAAGCCATCATATGCGAATGCGCTTTTTTTTTAGGGCGCTACGGGTAAGCTATGTGAGGAAACTCGCTGGGTCTTCCCTCCATCAAGAATCCCATCTTTCACGTGTCCAATCCAATCCAGGCGTGAAAAATCAACGAAAACGCCCTCATCTCCATTATCATATTATAAAAAAACGCAAATATATAAATAAAATAAAATAAATGAGAAAATAAGAAAAAGATCGCCTCCTTTCCTCCTCAGTATAAGAGAACGCGTATCAGCATCTCCTCTGCTTCATTCTCCCTCACCAACCCAAAGCCAAAACCCGCGCAGAGACAGAGCGCGCAGAAGACCCCCCGCCCCCCTCTCTCCATCTCTCTCTCTCTAAAAAAGTTCTCTCCAATCCCTGAAAAACCTCAAGATTCGCGAAACCATGGGCTGGGTCCGAGGCAGAGAGATTGGCCACGGCGGCTTCGCCACCATCCACCTCGCCGTGCCCGCCGGAACCTGCCCCTCCGACCACCCTCCGTTGATGGCCGTCAAGTCCTGCGACGCCGCCTTGTCTTCCTCCCTCAGGCACGAGAGGCAGGTCCTGCGCGAACTCGGCGAGTGCCCGCGGATTGTCCGCTGCCTTGGCGACTCCCTCACCGCCGAGCGCCGCGGCGAGGAGCTCTACAACGTCCTCCTCGAGTACGCCGCCGGCGGCAGCCTCGCCGACAGCATGAAGTCCAGAGGGGAGCCCCTGTCGGAGCCCGAGATCAGACGCCACGCGAGGTCCATCCTGGAGGGGCTGGAGTTCGTCCACTCCAAAGGGTTCGTTCACTGCGACGTCAAGCTCCAGAACATCCTCGTATTTCCAAACGGCGGCAACGAAGAAGTCAAGATCGCTGACTTCGGCCTCGCGAAGAGAGCAGGCGAACGGTTGTCCAAGGGCGGGAAACAGGGCGGGCTCGAGTGGCGGGGGACGCCCATGTATATGGCGCCGGAGTCAGTGAACCGCAACGAGTACGAGCCGCCGTCGGACGTCTGGGCGCTCGGGTGCGCGGTGGTGGAGATGGCGACGGGGAGGCCGGCATGGGGATCGCGGGCCGTGTCGAACGCGTATGCTCTCATGATCAGAATCGGGGTGGGAGACGAAATCCCGGAGATTCCGGAGGGATTGTCGGAGCAGGGAAAGGACTTCTTGATGAAGTGCTTCGCGAAGAACCCGAAGAAGAGGTGGACCGCCCGTATGCTCTTGAAGCACCCCTTCGTCGCCGTCGACTGCCTCAACAACGACGAGGAGGTCGTAAGAGATTGCGGAGTCGTAGAATTCGCGGATTCCTCTCCGAGGTGCCACTTCGATTTCCAACACTGGGTGTCGATGCAATGTTCAAGAACGAGTTGGGAATCAGGCTCGCTTTCGCCCTCCGCAGAGATGGATTCCGATCCATCCTTCATCGGAGAGCACGCTGCATCAGAGATCTCGTCGGATTCTTCACCGGTGATCGATCGGTTTGGCGATTTGGCGAGGGAGGAGAGGCGTAATTGGGAAGATTCCGAGGGTTGGGTAACCGTTCGATGATGGGAATCCGTCCAATTCCGAAAGCAGAGTCAGCATAGCTTAGAACAGAGCAGAGTTCTTGGATGATTCCTTTTTGTTCAATCCCAGGGTTCTGATTCAATTGATTCTTTTTTTCTTCTTTTTTTTCACTTCTACGAATGTGAATATCGGTTCGGTTATTGCAGACGAGGGATGTACAGAGAGATTCTTCGATGCAATAAAAAGGAAAAAAAATCATATCTTTCTTAAAGCTGCAATTTTAGTGGTGCAAAGTTGGACTGAATTCTCTGCAACTTTTCTTCTTGGGAGTTTGCAGTCTTTGCTCGGAAACAGTTCATTGATTTGCAGTGAAGCTGTCGTGATTTTACGGAGACGACTTCCTTTTATTAATTTATGAAAAAAAAATTGCTTCCGACATATATTTGTGAACCGTACTTCAAAAAAGAAAAGTGATGATTTCCTCAATTAAGGATGATCGAAACAATTTCAAATGAAAATTACCATCATGGTTGATCTAAAAGAGTTTGTTGTTTTTGCTTGGAAACAGTTCATTGATTTGTAGTGAAGCAGTCACGAATTTTTTGTACTCTAGCATTATGAATTTCATAAGGATGAGTCATATCATATAGCAGTCATGGCCAATTGAATTCTAAAATTGAATAGATGTTGACTGAATCAATCACTGTATAATAAGTTTAGGACCTTTTGCCCAATCATCTTGGTACAAAATTGGTAAACTTAGGTCATATGGAAAAAGGGCAAATACCCTAAATTATGCCATCTGTGATAATTTTATCTTGAACTATTTTTTGTATCATTAAAAATCACAAACTATACCACTTGTAATAATTTTATTCTAAATTTTTTTTATACCACTACAAATCCTAAACTATGCCACTTATGGTAATTTTATCTTGAATTTTTTTTTGTGCCACACAAAACCCCAAATATGCAACTTAGAATAAATTTATCTCAAACTTTTTCGCTAAAAGGCATTTACGTCCTTTTCCATATTTTTTTCCTTCTCATTCCTTCCCTTTGCCATAGCAGGTAGAGGGAAGTCAGTGATGGCCGCCCTCACTTGCCCTTGTTGGCGTCAGAGTTGGGCGAGGGCAACCCTCGCCTGACGCTGGCAAGGGTCACCTTTGCCTAACTTAGGCGAGGGCGGCCCTCGCCTCGCCTGACCCAAGTGAGGTTCACCCTCGCCTGACTCAAGTGAAGGTCGCCCTCACCATATTCGATGATGGCAACCCTTGCTTGGGTCGGGCAAGGCGAGGGCGGCCCTTGCCAGTGTCAAGCAAAGGCAGCCCTTCCCGATGCTAACGAGGCCCTTGTCAAATTTGGCTTGGGTGGCCCTCGCCCAACATCGACGAGGGCTGCCCAACGCTAGTAAGGGTCGCCTTCACCTTGCCTAACCTAGGCAAGGGCGGACAAGGGTAGCCCTCACTCCGTTGCTGGCATCTAGGGTGGCCATTGCCAGCTTCCCTTTGTCGGCCATGGTAGAAGGAAGGAAGGATAAGGAAAAAAATAAAATGGAAAAGGACATAAATGCCCTTCAGCTAAAATGTTTGAAGTAAATCTAAATGGCATAGTTTAAGATTTTTTTTGGCAAAAAAAAGTTTAGTGTAAAATTGTTACAATCAGCGTAGTTTGGGGTTTTTAGTTGCTTAAAAAAAGTTCAAAGTAAAATTGTTACAAGTAGTATATTAGGATTTTTGGTGGTATTTGCCCTATGGAAAATTCCTTTCAGATACATAAATGAGTCCACTAATTTTAATAACCTATTACAGTTCATCACATTACTTAGGAAACTCATATTAATACATGTTTTAGCATCTCTTGTGTTTTCTTAAAGATTTTCTTTATCATGTGTCTTACAACACACGTGTTAATAGTGTTAAAAAGGTCCAACATAAAAAAGTTTAGCATAATATGAAGCAGTTAACATATATTAGTTGGTTCATACTTTTATCTTAAAGTTTTGAACAAAGGTAGATCTAATTGGACTGGAGCTTTCTCTCGGTCTCTTTTGCAGAATTCCTAGTATGTTGAGGGCTCCTAGTCTAAAAGAGGCAACTAGAGAAAAGCAGCCTCGAGTTTACCATGACAGTTGTTGCAACACATAGCAACAATGTGTTGAAATAGGATGGTGAGGAAGGAAGCATGGATTAGAGAAGCCTGCTTAGGAGGAGATTGTTAAAGTGCAGTGAGAATAGTCTTGGGGAAGTCCAACATGATAAATTCGATATGATATGAAGCAACTTTTATATATATATATATATATATATATATATATATATATTAACCTAAGATTTAAGTTACAGTAATTTCAAATGAATATGATAACTGGGTTTGGACTTAAACTCTCTTTTAGTGATCTCCGTTGACAAACGACTATGTAATAGCATCTCTTACTTTCTACAACAAATGCATCTTGAGATTCACTAAGATCTTATTTATTTATAAAAGAGGCGCATGGAAGTTTTGATTAGACTAACGCCAGTTACACCTTGTTTCCCATACCCGCCAAGATGAAGTTGATTTACGAATCAATTCTATTGATATGCCTCAATAGATACAAATATAAGTACAATGCTAAATATAAGGACTCTACTAATTAAAGTAAATGCGTGCGATCTTGCCGTATTTTTGATAGTAATATCTTTCCAAAGAATGGACACTAGCAAAGTCAGAAACACGGCCATCATCGGAGGTCCTCATCAAATCCCATTCATCTCACGAATGAATCCTTACAGTTCATTCCTTTGTCTTTTCTTTAGTGCATATAATCATTTTCTGACGTGACGAATGATCTGACCTAAATGACAATCTCAATCCATTATCATGGCGATTTTCAGGTCAACTACTTTTCAAGGGGCGCGACACGTTTTTCATTCGTCGAGAACCCAAGATTTTTGTTTTTTCCTCTCTTTTTACGTCGTATCGAACTGACAGTAGTCGGTCCTCGTGATATGATACGGGCCAAATGAACGAAACCGGTCGAGATCCACCACCACCAAACGTGCAGATCCGTCGGCATACATTGCACCAGATTGCGATTAGCGCGAGGGCTCCCCCCAGCCCCACCCAACACCCCCCTTCCCTTTCCAAGCGCATGCAATGCATGCAGCCTCGGTAGGCCCCCCACCACCACGGCCAAGCCACGAACGTACGATCGAGGGGGGGTGGCCCGGCCACCCGCCGCGGCAGGAGTTATGGCGTGCGGCCCGTGCAATTCGGCGCAGCACGCGCGATCCAATCCAGATCAGTCGCTTTGCGATTCTTTGCGACGAGGTGGCGTGAGTCGTTTTTGCCGGCTGTGCTCTGCATCGGCGCGAGAGTTCGGCTGCCGCCTGTCACGAGCAAGAGATCGCGAATTTCGGTTATCGAGTGGTCGGGCGGGTGGGTCCCGCGGTTCTTTTAAGGATCCTTTTCTTGTTTCCTCCTCCTGATCTTTTCGTGTGTCAGTGGATTGGTGGTGATGCTGACGAGGACGATGATGCAGGACTGCTCGAGGTTGGAGCAGGACGGCGGAGCCACTTCGCCCCGCCAAGTTGCCAATCTTCTTTTCATGCACGGGCTCCTCGGCTCCTCCTCCTCCTCCTCGGCTCCTCCTCCTCCTCCTCCTCCTCCTCCTCCTCGGGGAAGAGAAGGAGATTTTAAGACATCTTTTGACCCCAAGAAGTGCGCCCGACGTGAGGGATATGGCTTTCGTTGTTCCTTTTGAGGGTCCTCGTTCGTTTGAGTTTCCACTCCCACTTGGACATGGAACACCAAACGAAAATTTAGAAGAACGAGATTTTTTTTTTGGGGTCCAATTGGGTGATCTAACTGCTTGTATTAATATCACTAGCATGGATCAACTCGATCCACTTGACTTGACTTGCATAAACACTTGTTTCGTGACTTTTCCTAAGACTAGGAGCCCTCAACATACGAGGAATTTGTTAACCTACAATGTCGTCATTCTCACTTGGACGATAAATTGGAAAACAAGGGTAATTCGAGTTTAGATCGTGTTCAAACAAAAATCAAGCATTGAAATGCAAAAGCTGAGTTTTTTCAAGTCATCTGATTTCGAAATGAAGGACGGCAAAATTACTGGAATTTAGTTTGGTATTAACTTTACCAAATTTTCGGATCAAATCAAACTAAACTGATGAGCTCATTATATTTATAATATCATCGGTATGCCTAAGACTAGGGATAATATTTTTCGGTTCTGTTTTTTTTCCTTCTAGATTTAAGAATGTTTGTCAAAAGGTGGAACCGATAAATTAAACATCAAGTTTTCTTTTTAATTATATAAATAAAATAGTTAGATCGAAATTGAGCTAGTTTGTGAAATTGGTTTAGAGTTCGAAACTTTATTGGGTTTATTTATTTTTGTTGTTGAAAAAGCTTTTCCAGATCCACAAAATTTGGGGGTGGTTGATCGGTTTTCAATTGAACCAAGCCAAGAAGATTCCTGGCTAGCTGACCCTTACTTTTTTGCCCTTGCAATTCAGGTAATAGTGGGTGAGAAAGGTTGGTCAAAGATATAATGATAAATTATAATGTGTGTGAATGCCCTAAACACCCCCTTTGACCGTGCCATCTATCCAAAAAATCCCATGTACATACCTAAAATTATAAAAATTAAGTAACCAATTGGGAAAAATATAAATCAGTCAACAGGTTCATCGCGTTTTCCTCTTGTTGAACCTGCTTGGTGAGGCGAATCAATCGCACGTGGCGAGTTTTCCGGTCGTTTCGAGTTCGGTGTCTTGAAAATTTTCCCACGAGCATGTGCTTAGAATGTTTTAATCTTCTAGAAAATGGAAAACTGTTGTTTTCGCTTGACATATTCATCGACGTACTTAGGAAAATGTGAATAATTCCGAGGAATCGGTTGAGTATCTCTCTTCCCCTCTCGTTTGGTCGAGGAAGCTACGTCTGCCTTTTGTTATCTCCTTAAAAAAAGAAGCTTCATCGAACTCACTAGTCAATGCGCTACTCGTACGTTTTTTTTTTTTGAGTTGGGGGGGGGGGGGGGGGGGGGAGACAAGCATTTAAATACTCAAGTGCATGTCCATTCTAAATAGAATATATATAAAAAAAATTGAGACACGAGATGCAAAGTAGTCATAAATATCATAGTTTGGAGCAACAATTGAGGGTTGTAATCCATTCTAAAGATAGGACTTCGTATTCTACAAAAGCATAGTTCCTATCGGACCAAATGTTCGATCTCGTGACATTTAGTATGAAACCTTGTGTTGCATATCTGTAGTCGACGTGCAGTCCAATCTTAAGAACCCGAATGTAACATCTTGGATCTAACTTTCACGTGCCGAATTGAAGTGATCTTCTAGCCGGAGCAATTTCCGCCGGCGACCATGTTGGGGTCAGCAGTGACGTTGGTTCATGGTCAACGCAATGGGGGAAATGAGAAAGAGGAGCAACCCATGTCTCGTTTGCTTTCTTAGGGATTTGGCACTCCGGTGTATGTATTTCCTGCTGATGTTTGGTGATTTTTTGTAGAGGTAATCGGAACATTCGGAACCGCCCTTTGCTTTCGGTTTAGCAAAATCGAAACCTAAAAGTCGAACCCCCTTACACTTGGAAATGGCTCGAAATTGAAATGGCCATCTCAAGGTCTATTTTCAATTTCTTCTTTTTTTGTCAGTCCTATTCTACTCTTATTTTAACTCTCACTTTCAAATTATTGCATTGCCACTTTACAAAGTATGAAAGTCAAAATCTACACTTAAAGTTAAATCATTCCCATTTTAATCCTCTGAAAAGATGGGAATTTGAACCCCCAATCTCTCTCTTCTCATGTGGAAAGGGTGGTGGTTGGTCCGTTTTGGGTTGGAGCGGTGTAGGTTTGGCTCTTTTGTACCAAGCATAGGATCACTTCAATTTTACTCCAAGTTGCATCTGGTGGTGCGACAATCATGATATGGCTTAATAATGAGTAGTAGTTATTCCAAAACTGAATCAAACCAAAATTTCGTGCATTTCTTGTTCAGGCCGATTTTGGTTTGAATTATTGTTATTTTTTCTAGTTTGATTTTGTTAATCGATCCAAACTGAAAATCTTAACAAAAATTGAATATTGAATGTTAAACTTAAAATTTCTCTTATTTCTCATCCCTTGTTTAGTTCAGTGCAAATTTGGTTCAAGTTGGAATTTTGGATTTCTTGGAAACGCGAACCAAACCGTTGACACTCCTAGTCATGGAGGTAAATCGAACACCCTAGACCACAAGCATTCTATATTAATTCCCATGCCGGCTGCTTTCACCAAGTGATGGAAGGTCATTATTTTTTGTAGCTTATGTTCGGTAATTCCTTGTCAATACTCAAGGGAACATCTTCCTATCCCCTCTCGATTGCAGCCGAAGTTATTTAGGGGAGAGAGACCGCATAAACATAAAGAGTATACGAGACTTGCTGTCAAGTAACGCGGGACAATATTCAACCGATCATACATAATATAAGAACAATTAGTACGGCTTGTGATCGTACATGATGTTGAATAATTCCGGTTTAGAATTGAAGTGGCCGGACCACCTTAGTTTCCGGTTGGGAGTGGCATGGGCCCAACTTGTGTATCAGGCACAAGGATCACTTCAGTTTTACACAAACACGCGTCTGGTGGTGCGAGGATCACGGGCTTACTCAAAATCAAGAGTAGTTGTGGCGCATTTCAATTCGTGCATTACCCAATCCATAAAATTCAATAGGTACTTCAGACACCCGAGCAATAATCTACCCCAACGAGGGGATTTCTTCTAGTCCTTTTGAGAATAGCCATATAGAAAAATCACTTCCAATCTAAATTTCCCCTTGAATAAAAGGCACGCAAAATCAATCTTGCTAATTCAAGAAAACCCAACTTCATCACGTGCTCCGACCAATCTCGCATGTCACGACGGGGATGCGGAGGCGGGCCAAATCGATTAGACCAGTAAGTCTGCCATGGCCCCCCGAACCCTCTCAAATCATGCAAGTATAATGCCAAATGGAGGGACAATAAAGACAAATTGTGCCTCTCGCAAAAGGTCGAGAGTTCGAATCCTAACTTCGTCATAGGATGACTTACCTGGTTGCATGTGTATGGTGGCTAACACGTGGGGCTCTCAGGGTTTACTCCCCTAGCTGTCGGCAGGGTGCGGGATTCCCTGGGTCATAAAAAAAAATAAAGACAAATCGTGTGTAATTGTCATTATTAATATTTGTTATTATCATGGGACAAAGGTTGCATGAAACACGATGTGATATTTTTAGATTTCTTTCTTTTTTAATATATTAATAATTTTATTTAATTTATCCTATATTGCCTGGAGTGATGGGAGGGATGGAGCAAGTCTCTGAATTTGAGACGCTTGTGCTGCTCGGGTCATGTGCCGAGTGGGTTGCCAACTTGAGAAACATGCTTCTTTACTTCACTTCAAATCTGTACACAAGTTGGCAATCACGTTTTCTTGCTCAGTGATTTCTGGCTTCATGTTTCGTGCGTGTATGGTGCTCACGATTTGCCTCGATCAATACCCAGTAGGACTCGTGTCATGGAAGATACCATGGATTGAATTGATGAGATACATTCGAATGTTTTATTTTATAAGAATTTGATTATTTCTTAAGTTGTAATAGATCCGATTTGGTACATGTCATAAATCTACGTGGTAATTGCTTGCTTTTGATAAGATTGGATTCATTGGAAACCAAGATGTTCAACAAAATGCTCCACTTACAAAAAGTACTCGAGACACAATATTAAGTAAATCTATTCAAGCATCTAACAAGAATTCAAAACACGATTTAGTAAATTCACTTATTAAACTCATTTTCATATTTACTAATTTAAGTAATCACTGACAATTTGTCATATCAAACAAATCTTCAATTAGGATTTGTCTCGTTGGCAAAAAAAACATATTTATATCCAGGCATAGAAAAATATGTACATACTCAAGTGGCATGTTAATTTTTTTTTGGATTTTGTTAAGTAAGTCATGTTAAAATATTAATGGAGGTATTATAATCGAGAGCTCTTTTCCGTGACACGTGCAATCAAATTTAAAGCAAACGTGCAATCAAATTTGAAGATTCAATTCGTTGCTTTAAATTTGATCGCTCACCAATCAACATTTCAAACAAAGAGCAAAAAAATTCGTCGGGGGCAAGTGAATAAATATCTCTCGCGAGAATGTAACACTTTCGTAATTCCGACCAATCACGTGGTCGTGAGGTACGCTACATGAGGAAACTCGTTTGTATATATATATATATAAGTCTTAATAATAAAATAAAATAAGATCTTCTCCCTTCCTCGTCAGCATGTAAACGCGTGCCTCTTCTCCCTTCCTCGTCAGCATGTAAACGCGTGCCTGCCAGTGTCTCCTACGTTTCATTCTTCCTGCCCAAGCAAAGCAAGAAACCCATACAAGACAGAGACACAGAGAGCAAAAGATTCGCGAAACCATGGATTGGGTCCGAGGCAAAGAGATTGGCCACGGTGGCTTCGCCACCATCCACCTCGCCACACCCGCCGGAACCTTCCCCTCCGACCACCCTCCGTTGATGGCCGTCAAGTCCTGCGACGCCGCCCTGTCTTCCTCCCTCAGGCTCGAGGAGCAGATCCTGCGCGAACTCGGCGACTGCCCGCGGATCGTCCGCTGCTTTGGCGACTCCCTCACCACCGAGCGCGGCGGCGAGGAGCTCTACAACGTCCTCCTCGAGTACGCCGCCGGCGGCAGCCTCGCCGACAGCATGAAGTCCGGAGGGAAGCCCCTCTCGGAGCCCGAGATCAGACGCCACGCGAGGTCGATCCTGGAGGGCCTGGAGTTCGTCCACTCCAAAGGGTTCGTTCACTGCGACGTCAAGCTCCAGAACATCCTCTTATTCCCCAGCGGCGGCGACGAAGTCAAGATCGCCGACTTCGGCCTTGCCAAGCGAGCGGGCGGGAAACAGGACGGGTTCGAGTGGCGGGGAACGCCCATGTACATGGCACCCGAGTCAGTGAACTGCAACGAGTACGAGCCGCCGTCGGACATCTGGGCGCTGGGGTGCGCGGTGGTGGAGATGGCGACTGGGAGGCCGGCATGGGGGTCGCGGGCTGAGTCCAACGCATGTGCTCTCATGATCAGAATCGGGGTAGGAGACGAAATCCCGGAGATTCCAGAGGGATTGTCGGAGCAGGGGAATGACTTCTTGACGAAGTGCTTCGCCAAGAACCCGAAGAAGAGGTGGACCGCCCGCATGCTCTTGAAGCACCCCTTCCTCGCCGTCGACTGCCTCCACAACGACGAGGAGGTCGTAAGAGATTGCGGAGTCGTCGAATCCCCGGATTCCTCTCCGAGGTGCCACTTCGATTTCCAAGACTGGGTTTCGACGGAATGTTCAAGAACGAGTTGGGAATCGGGCTCTTCGCTCTCGCCCTCCCCGGAGACGGATTCTGATCCGTTCTCACCGGTTTCCTCGTCGGCGATGGATCGGATTGGAGAGTTGGCGAGGCAGGAGAGGCCTAATTGGGAAGATTCCGTGGGCTGGGTGACGGTGAGATGATGGGGCATCATTCCAGTTCCAGAAGCAGAGTCAGCATTAGCTTAGGAACAGAGCACAGACAGAGCAGTCTCGGGAAGAATTTTCTTTTTTTCGGAAAGGGTCAATCCGAGGGATTCTGATTCATTCTTCTTCTTCTTCTTTTTTATCCTTTTTCCTTTTCGGCGACTGTGAATACTTGATATTCGGTTATTACAGAAGATAGAGATGTAGAGAGAGAGACAGGTACGCTTTCTTTGATGCAATACAATAAAAAGAGCAAAAAAATAAAATAAAAAAATGACATCTTGTTTTTTTTGCGGCCGCAATTTTAGCTGTGCGAAGTTGGGTCGAATGCTTTGCAAACTTTTTTTTGTCGATTGGCGACTCTCGCTCTCTCTCTCTCTCTCTCTCTCTCTCTCTCTCTCTCTCTCTCATGATGTCGGATGTTTTGCTTCGGAAACAGTTCATCGATTGCAGTGCAGAAGTCGCGATTTTACGAAGGCGACCACCTCGTTTTTAATTTTGTCGGCAAATCCTTCCGAGAGATACTTGTGAACCGTACTTGACAGAAATACTGATAATTTCGCCCCATTAAGAATTACTCGCTAATTGAATTCTTAATTACACGTTCATCGATATTAAAACCCAAAAAGAGAGAGAGGGAGATTTATGCTTTTGCCCTTGCATTATTTGTCTTCTTTAAATGGAAATGTCTCCGCTTTATTGACTTGGTAATTCCATTTAGGGAATCCCGACGTGGTCATTTCCATAATGGCAAATCACATTAGAGATGGCAAGAGTAATTAAACTCGGTCAACTAAATGCCATGGTGAATTCCTATTGGATACATGAACGATCCTATTGATTTAGTTAACCACTTATGATTTACCCCATTTCTTAATAAACCCGTTTAAATATATGTTTTAGTATATCTCACATTTTCTCAGCGGTTTCCTTCGCCTTGTCTCTTAATGTGCTCATTTCAGTATTAGATGAAGTCAACATTTGAAAATATAGTGTAGTGAGGAGTAGTTAATATATTATAGTTGATAATAACCAATTGTTTTGAACTTGGAAATGAATTTAGACCTAATTGGATACAAAAGATTTGGTTTCAGGGGCTCCCTGGGTGATCTCTTTAGGTGAACCTATCAAGTTTCCATTGGCACTCCGTGATCAACACAATTTCAGGTGAAAACTGTCATTATGGTTGATCTCAATAGATAGCTAGAGCAAAGTGGTCTCAAGTTTGACATGGTGGTTGTTGCAATACATAGCAACAATATGGAGCTTCACGTTAAGACATGTTGGCACAGAGGGAACAACATTTAGAGGAGCACGCCTAGGAGGAGATTGATAAAATGATCGGGCGAAGAGTGTTGGAGGAGTGCAATGCCATTGAAATTTGGTATAGCATGGAGTAGTTGGTATATTTTAATTGGCTCGTTAACTTAAGTTTCTAAGGAAAATGCAGTTCCAACTGGATTTGACGATCTCCCCAAGTGAACGACCCGTGTACTAAATATCCCTTTCTTCATATCACAAATATATCTCAAGATTCATAGAAGTTTTGTTCATAGATGGAGGTTCAATTAAGAGATAGATGCATGGACATTTCAACACGATTAGTGTCGGGCCCGCCAGCTGCAACTTGTTTCCCCATGCCCACTAGGATTAACTAGATTTGAAAATCAATTCCATGCTATACGTATTAATAAACACCGATATAAGCATACTTCCTAAGATGTTTTATTAGGAAAATTCGTGCTAATTAAATTATATGTAGGCAATCTCGTCGTCTTTGCCAGGGAAGTTCATGATACCAGCATCATCTCAAAGAATTTACACTAACAAACGAAGTCGAAACACGACCCATCGTCGAGGTCCTTATCAATCCCCTTCGTCCCACTAATAAAAATCCTTTCTTCTCCATTTTAATTTTTCGCGTGCATATAATTAATGATTTTTTTTTGACGTCATGAATGAGGTAAGCCAGTTAGAAAGAGACGTACCATGTACGAAACATAAGACGTCATGATTTGGTCTTTTGCGAGCTCAACGTGACGGAGGAAAAGTATCCCTTTGTCTCTCCGTCGAACTGAAAATTTAATCCAGCGACGGTCAATTTTTATTTTTATTTTTTTTATGTCATTTTATTTTTCATTATGTGTGGGGAAGCAACGAAGAAATGGTAAGGTTGTCCCCTTTAAAGTGCTCCGACAGTGATTCTTTACGTATCGATTTTTCTGGTAGTATTTGCAATTGGCACTTTAAAAAACCCGAGTAAATCTTCTTCTTCTTCTTCCTTTTTCTTTTTAACACAGTGCTTTTCGGGTCGATTGCTTCCTGAGGAATGGGAGAGCTTTTTATTCATCACAAACTCGAGATTTTTGTTTTCTTTTATTCCGTATCGAATCGATGCCGTAGACTGTACACGGGTTCTAGCGATAAGGCCGAACGAACCGGTCAGTTTCTCCGAAAGACGGCTGAAATGGGAAGAACACCGGCAAGCGTTCGCAGCTGTCCATATCGGATGGTCCCCAAAATGCAATGCATGCGTGCCGCCCTGGTGGGCCCCCACCGCAAGGTCCGAACGTACGGCACCCGATTCCCATTAAGAGGTGGCGGCCCATCCGCCGGCGGAGGAGTTGTTGTGTGCGGCTGCACGACCTTGCAGGGCGCGTGCGGCCTGCCGGATCGGGGCTCTTTGATTTTCCCGGGTGACGGACGTTTGCCTGCGGCATGATCGCCGTGGGGCTCAGCCGCCGTTGTGAGCTCCGCCACAGGAGGGCGGGTCCCACTTGCTACAGCCGTCGAGCGGGTTGCGTAGTGGTTCCCGCGTACTATGAGGATCTTTTTATTCCTTCCGATCTTTTTGTCAGCGACGGTTGATGATGACGACTTCAGAAGACGAGGGATGTTGTGCAACGCCCGTTCCGTGGCAGTTGGTTTTGTTGTGTGCTCTGGCTGGCCTTTCGGTACCGCATGAAAATGGCAGAAAAAGGGGTTGCTCGTAGTGTTGGTTAGTTCCCGATCCGGTTCCAAGATGGATTGAAGACCGGATTGGGAGGATTAGTTCTCAAAATTGGAAATTGGGGAATGGACTGGTTAGTCTTAGAATCGGGAATCCAACCGAAGTATTGATCGGGTCTTGCCCAATGGAACCGGTCTAACACGAAGAGAAAGAGAATAGGAGCTTCAAGGTTTTCTTTGCCTTCATTGATATGTATTTATATTACAAAGTGTAAACAATCAAAGGAAAATATAAAGATACGAAATCATTTTGAATCACTAATTGAAATTAATCTAAACCTTGGATTGATTTAAGTATCTTCAATTAAATGAATTGCACAAATCATATCTCCAACATTGTCACATTTTCTTCTCACTATTTTGAATATGACCGAAATAGTATTTAGTTCATATTTTATTAATTTTTTGAAGAAAAAAAAGTAATGGAGTTGATCTGGTCCAATCTGATCACCCTTTGGAATCGAGAACCGGACCGCCAGGGCACCTATTCCACTTTTAGGAACTAGAAATCAGATCAACACTTTTGAAAATTGAACCCAACAAGCCAGTTCGGTGCAGTCTGGGTAGTTCCCAGTTTGGATGATCCATTTTGCACAACCTTAGTTGGTCACTCGAGGCTGGAGTGGGGTGGCAAAGCCATTTCAATTTGATAGCGAGGTTGCCAAGTTGCGATCTTTTTGTATGGCTTCTCAGGGAAGAAAAAGATCCTCTATTCACTGATCCCCTCGTCCTCGAAATTGTCCTAACTAGGGGTGATCGATTTTTGGTTTGATCCGGTTCAAAGGTGGAATTAGGAATTGAGTCATTTGGTCCTAGGATCGGGAATCGGACTGCACCATTAGTTTCGATCTAGTCCAATGAAGCAAGCCACTTTTTTCCCCACTAAAGCATGGCTATACATAACGAGAGAGAATGACAAATATTAAGATACTGATGGAAGCGACGATAAGCGAAAAGTTATTGTACTATAAATCATGATACTATTGGATGGAATAGTATTTGGTTCACATTTTACTAATTTTTTCGAAGATATAATAAAAAAGGGTATATGTAGTCGGTTTGGTCCAGTTCTCTGTTGGAATCGGGAATCAAAACGTTTGGACACCAGTTCCATTATTAATAAGCAAGAATTGGATAGACACTCCCAAAAACCAAATTGCACCAGCTGGTTTGGTGTGGTTCCGATTTGGGCAGTTCTTGATTTGGACGATCCATTTGCGTACCCCTATTTTTGACATGGCTGACCCTAAAGGAGTGTAAGCTTAAGTTGTGTCTAAATCGGCCTATGTCGTCATTTGAATTTGTAATACGTGAAGATATTACTAATTCGCACGATTGACGTAACATCTTTACTGGCGCCCGTGGAAATTATCATATGACGGAATAACCCGTGTTGCCAAAAAATCAAAAACCATCTCGAAATTTGCTCCATTGAACCTCGCAATACCATTTGCGACGTCACGAATTGATTGTTTAAGACCGCGTCGCTATTGTCCGTTCTCCGGATCATTACTTCGGTCGCATTGCCAGCTTCGACTTACCGGAATCAGCCACGGGGACCAAATTGGAAAATTTTGAGGGGAAGGTTCTGATTGCATGGCTTGCGAATGTGAAAATTACATTGGCGTGAATTATATCTATCCAGGGACCAAATTGAACCTTTTCCCTTGGTTGATTACCCTAACCAAAGGCGTCGATTCAAAGGCCGAAATGCGGAAGTATGAAAAGGCTCGTCTATTTCGAGTTCAATATCCTCCCAAAATCCATCCCCTTTATTTACATTTTGGGTGCTCTACATCATATTATGTTATTTATAGGGAAAAGTGTTAAAAAGAAGTCTTAAATCTATTGTATTTGTGCTAATTTAATCCAAATTTTTTTTTTTGGTAAAGAAAAAAAAAATTTATTGGTACCAATATAATCCTAAATCTTTTGATTTAGTGCTAATTCAATTCTTCCAGCTAATTTTGTTAACATGGATGTTAAATGGCTTATGTAACGTTACCAGAGTTGACAAGGATAAAATTTAATAATATTTTAATATTTTTTCAAATTTTCAAATATTTTTTTTTTTCTATTTGCCTTTCTTATACCTTTTGCCAGTGATCGGCCTTCGACCATTGGCCATCGGCCATGGCAAGGCGAGGGCCATCGTCGCCCACCATAGGTGAGGCTCAATCGGGCAAGGGCTCTCCTCACTAGATCTAGCAAGGCCGACCCTTGCCTAGCCTAGGGTGGCCTCTCCTGGCCTCACCTCGCCTATGTTGGGTGACAATGACCCTTGCCCAAGCAAAGCCAACTCGCCCTACCATCACTTGTTGCTGGTGGTAGTCGCCAGCAAAAGGTAGAAAAAAGGAAAAAAAAAAAGAAAGAAAAAATTAGAAAAAATTATCTACTTCAGCACTTGTGGTGCTTCCACATAGGTCGGACAGTGTTGTCTGATGTACATGTCAGCAATATTTGGCAAAAATAAATCGGAAAGACTAAATTGACATTAGGTCAAATGGTTTATGATAGAAATGTCATCAATAATTTGGATTTAATTGGTACTAATGCAATTGTTTAAGATTTTTTTGACACTAGTTGACATTTGTTATTATCATTATTATAGTTAACATAATTACTATTATAAATGGCCTAATGGAGGGGTTCCAAAGCGGAATGACCTCGCAAGTTGGTTTTATAGAACCAAATAAGATCCAAACTTCACAAAATAATCGATGCGAGACAATGCGAAGGTGCAATACAGGGAAAAATAATCATTTCACGTCACTTAACTGCATCTCCTATAAATATAGTGATCCTACGTTTCTGTAATTTTCAAATGATTCTATGTGACTTCGAATGAACTTAACTGCTAATTTTATGTTCTTTAAACATTTGATGTGTTCAATATCGAATTAAACTCAAAGCTCAAATGCTAAAAACAGAAGTATGAGCAAAAAGCTAAAAAAAAAGCAATTGCTAATTGCAAGTACATAATAATTCATGAACATACAATATCCGGTCTCCACAAATTTGGGCTTGAATGATAATTTTCTTTTTACTATTTTAGAAAGAATTACAGCATATTGGTGAATGAATGTTTCAAAGATAGAATGATACTGCGGTTGTTCATGACACATTCTTCATGTAATTTATTATTTACTCTATTCTGCATGATTTATTCATTTCTGTTGATAATGGCGAACATCTTAAAATAAATCATAGTTAATTGCCAATATTATGATAGTGCAGGTTTTGGCTGCCGTCAGCTTCTTATGATATGCGTGTTATCGAGATTTTTTTATATATCTGGCCAAACATTTCGTTTTGCCCCAGGTGCTTGTCGTCGCTCTTTCGACTGTAGGTTTCGACTATTGACCGCTTCTCAGAAAGAGCAAATTCTGGACGGAGTAGAAGCTGTAGCTGAGGTAACAGCCCCGGGAGATCACCAGCACGGTATGTCGATGAGCAGATCTGGAGCTGCAAAGTTGACATAGAGCTTGAGAAGAAGTCTTAAGTTTGCTTTACTTTGTCTTGAAGGTTTGAGGCATCGGTCAGGTTCACGTTGTTCATCTAGTGTTGCTAGTCTTTTGAAAGACGTGAAAGGCACACCTGCCGCCAATCTGAAAACCATATAGAAACTGATGGTAAGAACAGAACTACATAGAAGAGCATCTTCAGTCTGGCCCCATTTAACTTTAGATCGTGGCTTCTTCCTCATATTTATTCCTTTAGATAGTTATTATTTGGGATATTGCTCTTGACTTCTCAGTATTTCAACCTATGTTGTAAGCCCTTTTTTAGGAAACTTGGAGGCAACATGTCACTGGAGGAAAACTCAGAGAAATTACTGAAGAGGCTAAGGGCTTTTCTACTGGAAATAAGTCCCCTGCCGCCCTTTTTGTGCATACTCCAGCTGGTAAGCCGTAGCGACAGACTAGATCTTGGCTTGCAGTTGCAGAAAACTTTTGAGTTCCCTTCTGTGATCGTACATGATGCAATGGGAGGAGCAACTGATCGGTTAGAACTTCTCTTCACCGCCGTTATGGATGTTTGGATGGCTGGACTTGGCGCTGCTGTGCTTCCCAACATGGATGCTCTCGGTCAGCTTCTATTAGAGTAAGAGAGTCTGTACATCTCAACTACAGCACCTGAAGATAGGTGTTTATCAATGGTGGACTTCACCAACCGCATGCATCAATCATGTCACTGGAGCATAATTGCCATAATTTTGAACAAAGGACTGCAATTACCTATGTGTCGTCTATGATTCGTCATCTCATTGAATGTCATCTATGGCATGTTGCGTATTGCACAGCATTATTACATGTTTCATGTCATATTTCACTTGTCACAAGTTGTCTCCTCTATGCCATTTACTGTATGTCACCGGCACCCTGTCATTTAGTCGCTTTTAAGGCATGGCATCATCTAGGCATATTCGGACATTTATGTCATTTAATACATCATCATACTTGGTGTCTTTCACCTAGGTTCATTGATATGTTATTTGTTTCAACCTGATGCATTATGATTGCTATTTTCTCATGCTTTGCATTTAGAGGTCATTTAAGATTTTGATTTTCCTCTATATTTCATTTAATGCTGTCCTGTCAGTAGGTTTTTGTCTCATAATTTGAGATATAGGTATGATTAGTTTAGGGTATCGCTCGCAGGGATTGTCCCAGGGTATGAAAACTAGGCAACATATATTTTTTGCTTGACATCGTATCGGGTTTTATTTTTCTCGCATATTACATTCCGTTTTCCTTATTTTTATGTTTATCTTGACTTGCTGTATTGTTTACTCTATACGCTTGATGGATACTTGCTTTTTGCAGGAAAAAATACATGATCATTTTATAAAATGTACCTAAGAGCTTAAAATTTGGCAAGATCACTTCAATCAAATTTTCAATAAACGAAGTAAATTTAGGCATCAAAAAGACGCTAACTAAACTATTAGCATAACCAAGTCTCCATTGTTAGATCTTCGGCTGCGTAAAGTGCAATATCCTCCTGTGCCCCATTTAGTTTCTAGCTCACCCTAATAGGCTAATGATGTCTCCCTCATATGATAGAATTTTCTTAAACTGATCAATCAAATGAATTTTCCAATGTCACACGAGATAAGGATTTGGGAGAACCCTCGTCAATTGAGGACTATTGGTCCCCAACTTGACATTACCTCTAAACATATCTTCTTCCAATCGGGAGGGTCACGGCATATTCTAATCATCTTATTAGGACCAATGCTATTGAAAAACAATTTTTGATTTTTAACCTCTGAAGTAATATCCTAATTTTTTTAATTTGCATTTTCCAATAAAGAGAACATTTTCTTTCGCTAACTAACAAACACAAGAAAAAGATGAAAATACCTTTTTGGAAATCATTTTCAATTAGTCAAAAACAGCCTAATTACGATATCTCAATTTTTTTGGGGTATTATTTTCCCCATTTCGTTAAGCCAAATTGCTACGATATCCAGCCAAAAAAATATAAAAAAGAAGGTGGTGAGCACAATAGAGATCAAGCACATCCAAGTATCTTTTTTAAGTATGGCCATTGCTAATGCAAAATAGAACCTGCTTTCTATATCAGTCTCTTGCAATGTCATCCAAATAAATGGTATATAGAAGTGAGAAAATATTGGGTGCAAGTCTTGTGCCAACATGGCAAACGGGAAGAGGCTAACACGTGACACGCTTGTCAATCCCGGCTTCCAAAAAATTGAAACCCCTGCACGTTCTCTTTTGAGCCCCTTTACTCTCTCTTCTTATAATTTCTCCTTTTCTTTTCTCTCCCCTCTCCCATGCCCATTTCTCTCTCCCACGCCCAACCCTCCCTCTGTCGCGCCACGCCCGACTCTCTCTCCCTCCGCCACGCCTCGGTCGATGACCATCACTTGACTTGATCCCTCGACCAAAAGCCCCCCACCGACGAACCGCCTCCGAAGCCGTCGTCCCACCCTTTCTCTCTCTCACCGAAGCCCTTGGCCGTCATCCGGATCCCTCAACCCACCGCGCCACCTTCAACAAACCAACTAATGGGTTTGGTCCGGTTCCAGGGTCAACCCAGGACCAACTAATAATTTTTTTTTTTGTTTCATTCTTTGTATTCCCTAAAAAGACAAATTTACTATTTCAAATTATATATCCATTGACAATGCAATGTTATGCAACCAAGCTATAAATACCACTACATATTCAACAAATTTAAAATAAGACAACAATAAAAATTTCACATTTGTTAAAAATAAGAAATCATAAAAATGATTAAGACTACTCATAAAGATGTGAGACAAGATGGGAAGTTCCTATAATCATTTATCAATAATACTTGTAACACCATATGCAAAAGCATTTCCTACATTCCATCAAGCAAAGTCCAATCAACCAAAAAATGAGCTTCCTACCACTTGATTAGCAAATTATTGTGGCAACTATAATACTACTTTTCAAAAATTTCTACCATTTGACACAAATTGAAAAGCAAAGTGCAATTGAAACTTACTAGTGGAATACAATTAAACCTTAGGAAGTTTAAATATTTAATATAAACCATGGATATACAGTTTCACGTCTTGTTAATTCACTTCAACTTCTGAACACTTGTAAACAAAATAAACCTGAAAACAAAACAAACAATGCGCATAATTAATACTTAACAAAAGTTCTAAATTGAAATCACTATTAGTGCCGTGAGTCTTGTGGTCAACACTACTGAACCCATTTAATTTTTATTTTCTCTTTTTGTTAAAAAAAATATATTTATATGTATGTATATTCAGGGTTGGTTTGGGTTGGACCGACCCTAAACTCCCAAGACCGTGGATCAACCTGTATAGTACTGGTTTTGAAATTTCAGAACCAAGGACCAACCCAATTTCCCTGAGAACCGGACCGGACCAGCAGGGTTAAGCCGGTCTAGGGTCGATCCAGGGTCAACCCTAGACCGATGCTCACCCTAGTCCTGCCCCTTCCCTCTCCATCGAAGCCCCCAGGCATTGTTCGAATCCTTGACCCACCACACTGCCTCCGATGAATCGACTATCGCTTGTTCGCCAGCCGCCGTGCTACTCCGCCTTTGAACCCATCCTCCTGCTCGGCTTGATCCTTCAACCAGAAGCCCCCCACCGATGAACCGCCTTCGAAGCCATTGTCCCGCCCCTTCTCTCTCCCATCGAAGCCCTTGGCCGTCGTTCGAATCCCTCGACTCATTGCGCCGCCTCTGACGAATCGGCTCCCGCTTGTCTGCCAGCCACCGCACCGCTCGGCTTCTGGTCACCATCTCTACTTCGATATCAAGGTGCCGAGCACGAGTTCTCTCTCTCTCTCTCTCTCTCTCTCTCTCTCTCTCTCTCTCTCTCTCTCTCTCTCTCTCTCTCTCTCTCTCTCTCTCTCTCTCTTCTTCTATGTTCTTGTACTTATAGGGCGTGATTTTGGTGTGGTTGTGGTTCGATTGTTGGA
This sequence comes from Corymbia citriodora subsp. variegata, assembly GCA_014858505.1. NCBI lineage: Eukaryota > Viridiplantae > Streptophyta > Magnoliopsida > Myrtales > Myrtaceae > Corymbia > Corymbia citriodora. Next base: position 10,255,500 of record CM026418.1, read on the forward strand.
ACAGGACAGGCGTGCTGATCTGTCGCTGAAGATAGAGCAAGGATTGTGATCGAACAGTCTCGGAATCATATCAATTTTAGACATATGGACGATCCTCCTCCTTCCTCTATCAGTCCATGTTCATCTTTTTTTTAAATTCAGGCGTTTGAGTGTGCATTTGTGCATGTACTGTTGGCATATTGGTGCGTCGCGGCTAGCTCTGAATTTAGTGGCTTGATTCGAGTGTTTAGGTTGCTATGCTTGTCGAGGGATTGCTTAGATGCTCCGTGTTTGTTCTAGAAATGTAACGATATAGTCTGCTGGTGTGTGTACAAGTTTGCAATGTATGGGTGTTTGTCGCAACAACAGGTGTTACTCTGCCTAGTATTTCGTAGGTTTGAGTTAAACATCATCGAGTAGAGTAAATATGGGGAATTGAATGTTCTACAATGCTTAGTTGATTGTGAATTTTCTCTATTCGACAATTGGTTAATTCATATTGATTTTAAAATCATGGCACTTTTTAGCTAAATGTCCTCAAGTGTCTAGCCTATCAAAGAAATGTGTTGTTATGGTCATGAATATTTAAAGAACCACTTTCTAAGAGCTAAAAATGTCACTTTTGTTCAAGGCCAACCTAGTGTGTCGCAACATGACTGGAAATTTCTTAACTTAAGCAGTATAGTTTTAAAAAGCTTTAATAGCTTATGGATCCCAACATTCCTGACCATAAGAGTGTGCAAGTATTGGATTTTTTTTTTTTTGTATTTCTCTTTGTTTTTTGTTGGAAAAAGAGGGGTCGGGGTCAGGGGGGGGGGGGGGGGGGGGGGGATGAGTGTTTTTCGGAGGATATGATAAGAGACGAAGTGAGATGGCATAAGCCAATCTGAGTTGTACCACACTTAGTGTAAGAAGACTTAGCAGCTGCAATTTTATGTTCAAAAGGCCCTCTTTTCCCCTACTGTGTTGCCATGTCATGAAAGAAAGCTACAAATATATAATATATCTTTGTCAAATTTTATTGCTATTTCTATTGTCTAAGTTTCAATGATGAAAGATATGAACATTAGCATTAGGATGTATAGCTCCAATTTTAGATATTGTCAAAGTCACGATGCAAGTAAAAAGGTACCACCTTTAAAAGGGAATCCTACCAACCTAAGATAATGGAGGTGGCTAATCTTACTCTTTCCATTGGGGCTCCTATAAAGAATTTGAGGAGTTTACTTTCATGAAATCACAGTTAATCATAAAGAATTTTTCCTATGTTTTGAATGATATAAATCCTCGACATGCCATTAGACTTTTACTTTTGCCATTGCTCTGATTATTTCTAATTTGAAAATTGAGGGAATTAACCGTTTTTTGGTTATCTAAGTTACTACCATGCAGTCTAGTTGATGATGTGGAAATTTTCCTTTCCATATGTGTGCAGAAGTCCTAATTGTATATTGTGTTAGATGTTTTGAATGCCTTAGGACTTAGATGGAATCTATTTCTACCTCCATGATTACCTGTAGATAGTAGTACTTTCATGATTACTTGACATGCCATTAGACCTTTACTTGTTTAAGATTTGTTGTGCTTATGGTTTTTGAGAAAAATTGTCTCTTAGATTATTGAAATAACGCTTTAAACAATTTTTGCTTATGTTATGTTCTGCAATTTAGTTTGTGTCGATTGTTATCTTTTTCCTCGACACTCGTAATTTATCTGTTATTTTGATGCAGCTTTTTTGTGGAGCAACCTTTCTAGGTGTTGTTTTCTCCTTCACTGCCTTCTCTTGTATGGTTTCATAACTCTTTTTGCACTGAGAGAGCTACTTGTTTTTGCGACACAGGTAATCTTTCAAGTGAATTTTTTCCAAATTTGGTTCTGCAAAGATAAATTCCATCTTCACTTGGTTGGGTATCATGCACCATTTGAAAAAGTTTGCAATGAGTGCCTATTACCATTACCTGTAGTCTTTTGACTACTATCGAACTGTGCAATTTCTTATTGTACTATATGTCTATGCAGCTTTGATGGTAGTTGAAAATCTATGTGAGTTGCATTTCTTATGATTCATGTAAATTTTGCCAATATTTTCAAAATTGTGTTATTTAGAAACTAGAAAAATGGTTGTTTGCTATTCAACAAGTTCCACTGTCAACCTGCCCAAATAGTTGAGTTTAGTTACATTGAGCAAAACAAGTGATAGTAGTACTTTCATGATTACTTGATTACCTGTAGATAGTAGTACTTTCATGATTACTTGACATGCCATTAGACCTTGTTTAAGGTTTGTTATGCTTATGGTTTTTGAGAAAAATTGTCTCTTAGATTATTGAAATAACACTTTAAATTGGAATAATCTAAGTTGAAAGTGCCAAACAGCAAATAGGACTGATAATATGATGAAATTGTTTGTTATTAACATTGATAATCTATCTAATCAACAAGCAGCACATGATTGTAAAGCATGGGATATGATATCAAACGGCTAATGCTATCCTCGTTTCTCTTATAATTTTTTTCCAACATTCTCCTGAACTGGTTCCGGATATGGTCCATCCTTCATGACAGTCATTTAAAATGAATAGGTCTAGGCATAATTTAAATTCCAAACCCTATCCTTTTTTGTAAGATTCATTCACCACTGAATTTATTGCCCCCAAATCTTTGATATAATACTACAACTGTTAAACAAAATATGTATATGAGATGAAAATATCAATTCTAACTTAAAGTGGCAGGAAGGAGCTTACATGGTGGTTCCTAGGTGCCCCAAGAGGTTACCAAAACTTATGTTCTGGATTCCTCTAATGACAGCATTTTGGAAAACATTTGGACAGAAGTGAATATGATATTGAATGTAATGGATCTCTCCAAGTGGAAAATGACTATGTCTCACTTGTTAAGGCTTTTGTGACAGCTTCTTTGTCACAGCCCCAAGTGACAAACTAGACCTTATACTTCTTTGATAAGTCCTTGAATCCTTAGATTTGACAAGACAACTCTTCAAGCGCTCCCAATTATGGGCATCGTTTAACTGAATAGAAAAACCAAAATGAGTCTTAAGTTATAACATTCAATAGAAATACGACAAAAAATCATAAGATTAGGTGAGTCAACTTGTTGATATTGTGGGGGTTGTTAACAGCCATCCATGGGAAGCACCTTAGCTCCTGAACCTAGGACCCTATACAAAGAATTGTGTTATTTCGGAAATGAATCGACATTAAGTGAGTGAACTTATTACTGTTAAGTTCGCAAATTGCCTCCTTGATTCCAATCTTCTCCTTCTCCTCACAGTCCCAGGGGGAGCCTAAAATCGCATTTAGATAACTAAGAAGAAAGTTGAAAAGAAGAGACTAATAATCATTTCGAGAAAAACAGTGAAACTTGGACATGTCATATGATGCCTTAAGTTAGGGCTTGCAGACACAAGTAAACTTGACATTATTACATCGAATGTAAAGCTATCTAAGCAAATTCTCATCAAGGTCAAATACAAACCACTAGCTATAAATATGCTTAATCATATAAGTCTAGTTCTACATAGCAAGCATCTCAAATTTAAGAAGCAGAGACCAAACACTCCAAAAGGCAATACAATCAACAAATAGTGCCCCTAAAACAAAATTAGGTCACCTTTTGTTCAGATTTAAGCGCCTCCTTCATATTGCTCGGTGTAGAAATGGATCCACCTTCCATTATGCCCATCAAATTCTTCATCCATACACGCATTTGAAAGAGTTGAGCAACAAATTGACTCACCTAATATTGATTCATTTGTTTTAGTAAGCATGAGGATTCCTCCCATCCAAGAATTGTGTTATTTCGAAAAATTTATTTGTATTCCATTAGAATCATTAAAATCAGGTATCCCGAAATGGTGAAACGAGTTTGATGATTCATATACAAAGAAATAACCAATTTAATTACATTTTACTAAATGAATGCTAAGAAAAATTTCTCACATAATCCCACAAGAGAAAAACACAATTTATACTTGACTCAAAATGGTTCCGTGAGATTTATTATAGTATTCCAATATCTATCAAGAAGAAACCATAAACAAGAGTTCATCACAGTAATAACAGAAGACAAATAATGGTGTTTATGATGGTGTTCATGAAGTCATAGAATATGTTTCTAACCATAATCGTGCATTTATTCATAAAAGTCAAAGGCATTTGATTAGATGTGGAAGAATTATGTCAGAGACTTGTAAGAGTATTTTGGTTGACATGGTTAAAACTGGCATTGGGGGGATTTTAGTATATAAGTTTTTAGCAAATGAAGCTAGAGGAAGAAAAAACTTAGGTTTCAATCTACGTAATTATCGAAATTATTTGCAAACAAAAAGAACTGAAGTTATAACTGGGGGAGATTGTGAAAATCTTTTAGATCATTTTCATAGCATGTAACAACAAAATCCAATGTTTTCCTATGTTGTACATGTTGATCAAGATGGTAAGTTGACAAGTTTATTTTAGAAAAATAGTTTGTCCAAATTTAATTATGACTGCTTTGATGATGTGCTAATGTTTGATACCACGTATCATATCAACAAATATAATATGACACATGTACCTTTTATTGGAGTTAATTATCATTGGAAGAATGTTCTGTTTGGCTATGCACTTTTGTTAGATGAGACTGCATAGTCATTTATTTGATTATTTGATACATTTTTGAAGTTTACGGGAAATAAGGTTCTGCAAACCATAATCACCGATCAAGACCAAGTTATAACAAAAGCTATTAGAACGGTATTTCTGAATACATAATACCATTTATGCACTTGGCATATTGGGAAAAATGCCACTCAAAACATTCCACATTTTTACAAGAAGCCTGGTTTCAAGAATAAGTATTTTTCAAAACTTATGTATAGATGCAAATTGGAGGAAAAATTTGAATATACTTAGAGGTAAATGGAAAAAGAGTAGGGTATTGAGAATAACAGCTAGTTTTAGAAATTATACGACTTTAGACATAAATGAAGTTTAGTCTTTGGTTGTGATATTTTACATGTGGTATAGTATCAAGCCAAAGGAGCAAAAACACCAATAATGTCTTCCAAAATATAGCAAGAAAGACATCAATTCTTGCAATATTTGTCCATTACTATAAAAAATAAGTGAAGCACATAAGAGAAACTGAAAGTGAAGATGACTATAGTTGTCGTGGGATGCTTAGATTGGTAGTTCCGCATGACATCTTGGCGCATGTCGTTTTAGTGTATACTCGTGCCATTTTAAAAAGGTTCAATGATGAATTCATCCAAAGCTTCTCAGAAAATATTTCAAATAGTGTAGGAAGATTCATTTACTCTTAAGAGTAGGAAGATTCAAGGTAAACATGTTGTTAAATTTGACCCTGTAAACTATTCAGTTTCATGTGAATGCAAATTATTTGAAGTAAAAGGGTGATTGTGTCACTATGTCTTGAAAGTGTTAAGTGAGAACATATCGATAAAGTGTATTTTATTTATGAATGCAAATTATTTGAAGTAAAAGGGTGCTATGATGAACTCTGGTTTGTGGTTTTTTCTTGATAGATGTTGAAGTACTGTAATAGATCTCACGGAACCATTTTGAATGAGGTACAAATTGCATTTTTCTCTTATTGGATTATGTGAGAAATTTTCTTGGCATTTATTTAGTAAAATGTAATTAAATTGGTTATTTCTTTGTATAGGGATCATCAAACTTGTTTCACCATCCCAGGATACTTGATTTTAATGATTCCGATGGAACATAAACAAATTTTTCGAAATAACATAATTTTTGGATGGAAGGAATCCTCATGTTTATTAAAACAAATGAATCAACATTAAGTGAGTCAACTTATTGCTCAACTCTTTCAAATGCGTGTACGGATGAAGAATTTAATGGGCATAATGGACGGTGGATCCATTCTTGTACTGAGCAATATGGAGGAGGCGCTTAAATTTGAACAAAAGGTGACCTAATTTTGTTTTAGGGATACTATTTGTTGATTGTATTGCCATCTAGAGTGTTTGGTCTCTGCTGCTTAAATTTGAGATGCTTGCTATGCATAACTAAACTTGTATGATTAAGTATGTTTGTGGCTAGTGATTTATGTTTGACCTTACTGAGAATATGCTTATATAGTTTTACATTTGATGTATTAATGTCAAGTTTACTTGCTTTTGCAAGCCTCTAACTTGAGGTGTCATAAGACCTGTCCAAGTCTCACTGCTTTTTCTGAAATGATTATTAGTGTCTTCTTTTCAACTTTCTTATTAGTTATCTAAATGTAATTCTAGGCTCCCCCTAGGACTGCGAGGACAAGGAGAAGATCAGAATCAAGGAGGCAATTTGCAAACTCAGCAACAAGTTCACTCACCTAATGTTGATTCATTTATGAAATAACACAATTCTTTTTATATGGTCCTGGGTTTAGGGGCTGAGGTGCTTTCCATAGATGGTTGTCAACAACCCCCCCAATATCAACAAGTTGACTCACCTAATCTTATGATTTTTTGTTGTCTTTCTGCTAAATGTTATAACTTAAGACTCATTTTTGTTTTTCTATTCAGTTAAACGATGCCCATAACTAGGAGTGCTTGAAGAGTTATCTTGTCAAATATGAGGATTGCGAGGACTTATCAAAGAAGTATAAGGTCTAGTTTGTCATTTAGGGTTGTGACAAGGAAGCTGTCACAAAAGGCTTAACATGTGAGACATCATCATTTTCCACTTGGAGAGATCCATTACATTCAATATCATATTCACTTGGGACTTATCCATGCGTTTTCCAAAATGCTGTCGCTAGGAGGATCTAGAATATAAGTTTTGGTGACCTCTTGGGAAACCTAAGAACCACCATGTAAGCTCCTTCCCACCACCTTGAGTTAAAACTGATATTTTCATCTTACATACACATTATGTTTAACAAGTGTAGTATTATATCAAAGATTTGGGGGCAATAAATTCAGTGGTGGAGGAATCTTACAAAAAAGGAGAGGGTTTGGAATTTAGATTATGCCTAGACCTATTCATTTTAAATGACTGTCATGAAGGATGGATCATATTTGGAACTAGTTTAGGAGAATGTTGGAAAAAAATTGTAAGAAAAACAAGGATAGCATTAACCGTTTGACATCATATCCCATGCTTTACAATCATGTGCTACTTGTTGATTGGACAGATTATCAGTGTTATTAACAAATCATTTCATCATAATATCAGTCATATTTGCTGTTTGGAACTTGCAACTTAGATTATTCCAGTTTAAAGCGTTATTTTAATAATTTAAGATATAATTTTTCTCAAAAACCATAAGCACAACAAATCTTAAACAAGTAAAGGTCTAATGGCATGTCAAGTAATCATGAAAGTACTACTATTACTTGTTTTACTCAATGTAACTAAACTTAACTATTTGGATAGGTTGACAGTGGAACTTGTTGAATAGTGAACGTTTAGCTTTCTAGTTTCTAAACAACACAATTTTGAAAATATTGGCAAAAATTACATGAATCGTAAGAAATGCAGCTCACATAGATTTTCAACAACCATCAAAGCTGCATAGACATAGAGTACAGTAAGAAATTGCACAGTTCGATAGTAGTTAGAAGACTACAAGTAATGGTAATAGGCACTCATTACAAACTTTTTCGAATGGTGCATGATACCTAACTAAGTGAAGATAGAGTCTATCTTCAAAGAACCAAATTTGGAAAAAATTCACTTGAAAGATTACCTGTGTAGCAAAAACAAGTAGCTTTCTCAGTGCAAAAAGAGCTATGAAACCATACAAGCTCCTTAGAAGGCAGTGAAGGAGAAAACAACACCTAGAAAGGTTGCTCCACAAAGAAGTTGCATCAAAATAACAGAGAAATTACGAGTGTCGAGGAAAAAGAGAACAGTTGACACAAACCAAATGGCAAGACATAACATAAGCAGAAGTTGTTTGAAGCGTTATTTCAATAATCTAAGAGACAATTTTTTTCAAAAATCATAAGTACAACAAACCTTAAACAAGTAAAAGTCTAATGGCATGTCAAGTAATCATGAAAGTACTACTATCTACAGGTAATCATGGAGGCAGGAGTAGATTCCATCTAAGTCCTAAGGCATTCAAAACATCCAACACAATATACAACTAGGACTTCTATGCACATATAGAAAGGAAAATTTCCGCATCATTAATCAAACAGCATGGTAGTAATTTAGATAACCAAAAAACGGTTAATTCCCTCAATTTTCAAATGAGAAATAATCAGAACAATGGCAAAAGTAAAGGTCTAATGGCATGTCAAGGATTTATATCATTCAAAACATAGGGAAAATTCTTTTATGATTAATTGTGATTTTAGGAAAGTAAACTCCTCAAGTTCTTTATAGGAGCCCCGATGGAAATAGTAAGATTAGCCACCTCCATGATCTTATGTTGGCAGGATTCCCTTTTTAAAGGTGGTACCTTTTTACTTCAGTTGCGTCATGACTTTGACAATATCTAAAATTGGAGCTATACATCATAATGCTAATGTTTATATCTTTCATCATTGAAACTTAGACAATAAAAATAGCAATCAAATTTGACAAAGATATATTATATATTTGCAACTTTTTTTCATGACATGCAACACAGTAGGGGAAAATAGGACCTTTTGACCATAAAATTGCAGCTGCTACGTCTTCTTACACTAAGTGTGGTACAACTCAGATTGGCTTATGCCATCTCACTTCGTCTCTTATCATATCCCCCAAAAAACACTCATCCCCCCCCCTCGACCCATCTTTTCCCAACAAAATACAAAGAGAAATACAAAAAAAAAAAATCCAATACTTGCACACTCTTACGGTCAGGAATGTTGGGATGCAAATGCTATTAAAGCTTTTTAAAACTATACTACTTACGTCAAGAAATTTCTAGTCATGTTGCGACACACTAGGTTGGCCTTGAACAAAAGTGACATTTTTAGCTCTTAGAAAGTGGTTCATTAAATATTCATGGCCATAACAACACATTTCTTTGATAAGCCAGACACTTGAGGACATTTAGCTGAAAAGTGCCATGATTTTAAATCAATATGAATTAACCAATTGCCGGATAGAGAAAATTCGCAATCAAGTGAACATTGTAGAACATTTAATTCCCCATATTTACTCTACTCAATGATGTTTAACTCAAACCTACAGAATATTGGGTAGAGTAACACCTATTGTTGCGACAAAAACCCATACCATGCAAACTTGTGCACACACCAGCAGACCATATCGTTGCATTTCTAGAACAAACACGAAGCATCTAAGCAATCTCTCAACAAGCATAACAACCTAAACACCCAAATCAAGCCACTAAATTCAGAGCCAGCCGCAATGCGCCAATATGCTAGTAGTACATGCACAAACGCACACTCGAATGCCTAAATTTAAAAAAAAAAAGACGAACACGAATCGATAGAGGAAGGAGGAGGATTGTCCATACATTTGAAATCGATATGATCCCGAGGCTGTTCAATCCCAATCCTTGCTCTATCTTTAGCAACAGATCAGCATGCCTGTCCTGTTCCAATGATCAAAACTACAACCACACCAAAATCACGCCTTGCAAGTACAAGAACATGGAAGAGAGAGAGAGAGAGAGAGAGAGAGAGAGAGAGAGAGAGAGAGAGAGAGAGAGAGAGAGAGAGAGAGAGAGAACATGCTCGGCACCTTGATATTGGAGTAGGAGTAGGTGACCAGAAGCCAAGTGGCGTGGCGGTTGGTGGACAAGCGGGAGCCGGTTCGTCAAAGGCGACGTGGTGGGTTGAGGGATCCGAACGATGGCTGGGGGCTTTGGTGGGAGAGAGAAAGGGTGAGACAACGGCTTCGGAGGTGGTTCGTTGGTAGAGGGGTTTTGGTTGAGGGATCAAGCCAAACGGGAGGATGGCTTTAGAGGCGGAGTGGCGCGGCGGTTGGTAGACGAGCGGCAGTCGGTTCGTCGAAGTTGGCGTGGTGGGTCAAGGGATCCGAACGACACCTGGGGGTTTCAGTCGGAGAGAGAAAGGGTGGGATGACGACTTTGAGGCAGAGTGGCGCAATGGTCGGCGAATGAGTGAGAGTCGATTCATCGGAGGTGGCGCGGTGGGTTGAGGGATCCAAATGACGGCCGAGGGCTTTGGTGGGAGAGAGAAGGGGCAGTTCGTCGGTAGGGGGCTTTTGGTCGAGGGATCAAGCCGAGCGGTGGTCGTCGATCAAGGCACGACAGAGGGAGAGAGAGTCAGGCGCGGCGCGGCGAAGGGAGGGTCGGGTGTGGGAGAGAGAAATGGGTAGGGAAGAGGGGAGAGAAAAGAAAAGGAGAAATTGTTAGAAGAGAGAGAAAAGGGGCTCAGAAGAGAACGCGCGGGGGTTTCAATCTTTTGGAAGCCTAGAGTGACGTGGATTGACAAGTGCGCCACGTGTCGATCAGTGAAGCCCCTTCCCAATTGCCACGCTGGCACAAGACCTACACCCAATATTCTCATATAGAAGTAATCACGTGAACTCGGTCTTTGTAAACCAATATCATTGTCGCCATTGATTGTGTGGGGCCCACATATTCAATGGCTAGATCATATTGGCATTAACCGAGATTGTGTAATATTTTCTTTTTTCCTAGCACTGCAACTTCCAAAGATCATAATAACTAAAGTGTTAGAATTTGCCAGGCTCTTATAAATGATAATAAGCGCTTAGTGTTTCCTGCTAAGTACTTAAGTTGTGTTTGGTTAAGTATTTCCAAGAGGCTTTCAGGCTTGAAAATCCCTTGGGAAAATGTTAGACTATTTGATTCAGCTTTGGACATGACTTTTAACTGAAAGTTCAAAGTTAGTAGGAATTAACTTTGGATTTTCAACATATGGCCGAATGCTCAAATTAATTTTTCTCTTTTAAAATTATCATCAGTAATTCTTCATATTTATGATTTTGCCCCTATTTTTTTTTTTATTGAAAAATGAGGCAACCCTTCGCTAGAATGATGAAGGCCTATGGCTGTTGGCAAGCTAGATCTAGCGTTGGCGATCGTTAGCTAAGGTTGCCCAAGGTTGGGCGACTCTCGACGGGGGTCACTTGACCCAAATGACCGTCACTTGTGTCTCATGGCCTCAGGCTGCCCTCGCCTGGGTCTTCCGAGGGTTGCGCGATAGCGGTTGGCGGTCGTGCAACCCTCGGAAGACCTAGGCAAGAGCAACTTGAGGTCGTGAGACCCAGGCGGCGGTCACCTGGGTCGTGTGGCACCTGGGTTGACCGTCGTCTAGGTCGAGCGACCTTCGATGGCTTTTAGCTGGGTCACGCGACCCTCGCTGACAGCTATAGCCTTTCACCGGTTTGGCAAAAGATTTAGTTCAATTTTCAAAAAAATAAAATAAAATAAAATAAAATATATCATACCCTCAAAGCTCATTGCAAATTTTTTTTTTACAAAATACACTTTCAACTCGAAGTCCATTTATAAAGAAATTTCATCAAACACAATTACATGAAATTTCCAAGATTTGTCAAACATTAACTTCATTTCATTCAACTTGTATATCCTAACAAGCCCTCTAAATGCGCTTCTGTACATAAAAGATCGGATATTTGAAAAGTGAATCGTCAGATCAGATCACAAACTCGGTGATAGGTACACGAACTTTCCATGGAAAGAAAAGACTGATCTGAGCCGTAGAAGGCTTCGACCGTATGTAGACTGTCCGAACCGTTCACCTGCGATGGAAAGCAAACAACATTTATCCCCAAAAGGGAATGCTTCGGGAGATGAGTGTGACTAGAGAGTATAAGGCTGCCGTCCGCACTGCATGATGTTTACCAAGTTTCCTTTTTGACTTTCGTGATCCTACAATTCAAGAGCCACCAGAGAGGTTTCAGCTCCATCCGTCGATAAATTCATCGTGCAATCATAGTAGGAAACAGTGCATTCATACTCTACAGCCGTGACATCTCAAGTCTCGTGTTTGCTGAGGATGGGGAGTGATTACTCGGGTGAGAGGGTTCGACTTGACCTGTTTGTCATGCACCATAAAAGGAATATTCAAAGTAACTCTTATCAAATGGTCATCATTTGGGAATTAATATTACTTTATATATATTTACTAGAGCATCTCCTATCCGATATGTTAATATGGATGTCAAAAACTCCCCAATTTAAAAGAAATAACATTATCTCAAAAGTAGAGTTACACTTGACGATACTCCTTATATTCCATGAATGATTCAAATTATTTTTGTCCTCTTCACTGTCCTAAAAAAGCCCGTTGGGAGTCTCACCTTGTCAAACCCCTATCGCAGTGATCACTCTCTCCTCTATTGTCTAATTGGGTATGGGCTTAGTCTATCCACAAATCACACTTACCTTCTCGAGTCTTATCTAACCCAAGTTCCCTTAGCGTATGTTAGAATACGTATAGAAAGAGAAAATAAAATCAAGAAAGTTAGAGACGTCAAACACCAAAAAAAATAGAGGGGGGGAGGGTTTCAAAAGAAGAGAGAAAAAGGCTTAGGCAAAGAGAAGAAGACACGCCTGGTGGGACTCGAACCCACAATCGTCTGATTAGAAGTCAGACGCCTTATCCATTAGGCCACAGGCGCTGGTTGATGCCTAATTTGCACCCATATTTTATATATTAATACTTAATTGCAAAATGCCACTCCTTCCAATTTTTGGAACTTCATTGGAGGGGGGCGAGAGGGAAGCGAACAGAACGCAACCGTGCATTAGTTGCGAGCGAGAGAGAGAGAGAGAGAGAGAGAGAGAGAGAGAGAGCGAGCGAGCGAGCCAGAGAGCCTGAGTTTCTAGGGTTTGGTCTCGAGAGGAATTCGATTTGAAACCAGAGGTCGTCGGTGAGCAAGTGATCCGAGTATCAACCCCCTCCCCCTCCCCCTCGAACGTAATTGATTTCTGTTCCTTTGCAGGCCAAGAAATGGTGAGTTTGATTTGGAATTCGATGATGACGCATGTGTGTGAGATAGAGGTGTGCTCTCTGTGTGCAGGCGCGGTCGAGTGTGAGAGGTGTTCTAGAGTGGTGTGTGTGGTGAGAGGCCCGCGCGAGCGAGCGAGCGAGAGAGAAGCCTTCTTCTTGAGTGTTTAGGAGGGTTCCTTTGCCCCCTCTCCCCCTACCGTCGCCGCCGGTGCTCCTCCTTTTCAGCCGGTTCTCTCCCTCATGGATCGCAAGCTCGTGGTGCGTGTTGGCTCTTGGCGATTCGTTTCGTCGACTTTCGCTTCGATTTCGTTTCTGGGTTCGCGGAATCTTGACTACCCGCGACGTGTTTCTTTGATTCGATTGTATTGGTCGGCTGAATTCGGGGATTTTTCAGGTTCTGGGTATTCCGTGGGATGTCGATTCCGATGGCTTGAGAGAATACATGAGCAGGTTCGGCGAACTGGAGGATTGTATCGTCATGAAGGTGTGTTTATCTTCTCGTTCCGTTTCGTATTTGACTAGATAGATAATCAGAGTGTTTAGGATTCTCTGATTGTAGGTTCCGTGGCTTCTACTTTTTCGATGTTTTTTAAGGAATACTTGAGATTTCGATATCGGAAATGTCGGTCGGTCTTTCTTGAATTGGAAGTTCATGAATTGACATTAGCAGATAAGGAAAAAGTTTATCTTTGTGAAGGATGTCACTCGAATATGGAGCGCGATTCTTTCGCTCTGTGGGGGACACCTCATATACTTGCATCAACTTTGTCTTGGTTGAGTTTGAATTTGTTTCACCAGATCAAGTTACATGAGATGCCCCTCCAGTTATTGAAGATTATGCTTTGAATGGTCGAGTGTAACAAACCGTGTGAAGAAGATAAGATATTGACTCCCTACTTACAAGAAGCGCCTTCTTCTTCCGTCATATAGTTATGCGTTTGGCCATTAGATCTTTCTAACCGATCTTGATGAAGCTGGGCATCTTCAAAGTCATCCAAACTCAACCCAATCTGCCATTGTTGGTTCTGCTTGTCTCCAACCAGGCTTCCTGTTCCTTACTGATTGGCTATAGACTACCTCTGTATCAAGCTCTCCGATTGTCATCCTATTTTTCTCCTTTGTCAGTGCCAAACTATCTCTAGTAACAGGAGCTTCAGTCTGTTCTGCTGAAATAATATCAGTTTTATTACAAACCCATCAGCAAGAATTCTATTTACATCTTTAGTTAACATCACAATGACTGATTCTTAGTCAATTCCCCCACGGCTCCATCAGGAATGTCTCCTCCTCCTGGTTGGCTCCACAGTTAATCTCTTCATTCTTCTTTGGTTAGCTTTCTCTAGAACCATTTTTGTGTCAGTTTTCCTCAGGCTACCATATTGAGGGAAGTTCTCTGCCATACACTACTGCTGGTGGATTGTTAAACACTGCTGGCAACAGGATTGCTACTGTCATCTCCATACCTGCCTTTTCCTGGGATTTCTTTTTTTAATCTAGAAGTTTCTCTGCGACCAGCTGTAAAAAGTTATCGCATGTTCCTATTTGAATTTAATACCCAAGACTTTCAAGCTTGATACACATTCCAACCCCATGACAGGTTCATGCATTCCCCTGATTCTTCTCAATTAAAGAAAGCACTGCCACTTCTTTATTTCTTAAGCAAACAACTGTTGGTTGCCACTGCATTCGCACACAAATTTCGCAGAAAAATGTTTTGGTTTAGTAGCTCTTGCTCAAAAAGATTTTAAAAGAGGTTCAGCTTATTCTACAATGTGTTAACTTGGTTATATGATGTTTGCTCTAGGTAGGAAGTCTTATCAAGCTGCTTTATTTCATTTGATTACTAGTGCTTATTAGAGAGCATGCTTGTTTTTAAGAATCTGGATCAACTATTTATTGAATGGAAGGCATCATTCCATATTCTCTGGATAAAAGTCAAAATATAGTTCTTATGGGAGGTTTAGAAAAAGCAGGTACCAATTACAAATACTGCTCTGCTCTATTAGTTACCTTGCTTGTTTTTGGTCAGATATCAAAAGAAAAAAGGGGTAGGATGATCTAAGTTTCAAATTGCAGTCCATGTCCTTACATCTATGACATGAGAACTAGATAGCCTTCCATCCTTACCTTTCTCTGCCCTTTGTTTAACCAAGTTATAGAATTATTTAATGTTTGTTGTGCATTCCTTTCCGTTGGTGTGTCTTTATATCTTCCAAACAGATCTCCACTCTCTCTCTCTTCCCTCCACCCTTAAAAGGATTAGCACATGATCTCTGTTGGCTGTGATCCAAGCATCTTCCCAGTTGATCAGATTTACCCCTATAAATCAGCCAAAGGAACCCATCTTTATTGATTTTTTTCCCCTCTACAGTGCTGCCATACTCACTCACTGCAGCCAGTGACTCCAACCCCTGGAAGCACTTGGCCCTTTTCTAGCATCTAAAAGAACAGGCATTAGGATATACTAGAGGATTCTGTATGATTTTCCTAGCTAATTATGCTAGAGTAGTACAAGGCGAGCTTGACTTTTGAAACCCTATAATCCCCTTGGCTTTGGTTAAGGTGATCATTAGAGTTGATGCATGTAGGACACTTTTCTGAGAAGCAAGTAGGGTCATTTCTTTAATAGGGTTATTTGGTAGAAGTTAGCTCTATGATTACCGTAATTGCAGAATTACTACTTCATTATTTCATTGTGTTTGTATGTTTGCCTATGATTGGTTTCATGTTTATTATGTTCATTCTGACCACATATAACATTCTCTGCCATTTTTAGGAGCGGTCAACTGGTCGATCTCGTGGTTTTGGATATGTGACTTTTGCATTGGCAGAAGATGCTAAGGTTACTTTTTCTTGTTACCAGCATCAATAAAATTACTGCAGATTCCTGGTTACTTTGGACTGAATATTTGTTCTCCCTGCAGAGTGCATTATCCAGTGAGCACATTCTTGGCAATAGAACACTGGAAGTGAAAGTAGCTACGCCAAAGGTTATTATCATGCAAATAAGAAACAGATCCTTATATATATGGATATAGAAACTATAAATTTTGTTACCTTTCTTCTCTTTGACAGGAGGAGATGAGAGCCCCTCCAAAGAAAGTTACCAGAATATTTGTTGCTAGGATCCCACCGTCTGTCACTGAGTCAACCTTCCGGAGGTAAATTAATCAAGTTGAAATGATACAGATTGTCTAACTGTTGATTTATAGAAAGTCCTGATGAGCATGATCCTTGTTTTTGGCAGTCACTTTGAGCAATATGGTGAG